>JAVTVY010033700.1:0-15123 GCA_036873755.1 Hanleya hanleyi | reverse complement strand
GTGATGATGTAAGATAAGTGACAAGATTAAAGTTTCCTAACATAGTTTGTATATTGTGTGATGATGTAATATAAGTGACAAGGCCAAAGTTTCCTAACATAGTTTGTATATTGTGTGATGATGTAAGATAAGTGACAAGGTCAAAGTTTCCTAACATAGTTTGTATATTGTGTGATGATGTAAGATAAGTGACAAGATTAAAGTTTCCTAACATATTTTGTATATTGTGTGATGATGTAAGATAAGTGACAAGGTCAAAGTTTCCTAACATAGTTTGTATATTGTGTGATGGTGTAAGATAAGTGACAAGATTAAAGTTTCCTAACATAGTTTGTATATTGTGTGATGATGTAAGATAAGTGACAAGGCCAAAGTTTCCTAACATAGTTTGTATATTGTAGGATATGTAAGATAAGTGACAAGATTAAAGTTTCCTTAAACATAGCGTCGTATAATAGTGATGATGTAAGATATGACAAGGCCAAAGCCTCCTAACATAGTTTGTATATTAAAGTGGATGATGTAAGATAAGTGACAAGGTCAAAGTTTCCTAACATAGTTTGTATATTGTGTGATGATGTAAGATGAGTGACAAGGTCAAAGCTCCTAACATAGTCAGTATTGCAGGATGATGTAAGATAAGGACAAGATTTAAAGCTTCCTAACATAGTTTGTATATTGTGTGATGATGTAAGATAAGTGACAAGATTAAAGTTTCCCAACATAGTTTGTATATTTGTGTGATGACAAAGATAAGTGACAAGGCCAAAGTTTCAACATATATTTGTATATTGTGTGATGATGTAAGATGAGTGATAAGGTCAAAGTTTCCTAACATAGTTTGTATATTGTGTGATGATGTAAGATAAGTGACAAGGCCAAAGTTTGCTAACATATAGTTTGTATATTGTGTGATGATGTAAGATAAGTGACAAGGTCAAAGTGTCCTAACATAGTTTGGTATATTGTGTGATGATGTAAGATAAGTGACAAGATTAAAGTTTCCTAACATAGTTTGTATATTGTGTGATGATGTAATATAAGTGACAAGGCCAAAGTTTCCTAACATAGTTTGTATATTGTGTGATGATGTAAGATAAGTGACAAGGTCAAAGTTTCCTAACATAGTTTGTATATTGTGTGATGATGTAAGATAAGTGACAAGATTAAAGTTTCCTAACATAGTTTGTATATTGTGTGATGATGTAAGATAAGTGACAAGGCCAAAGTTTCCTAACATAGTTTGTATATTGTGTGATAATGTAAGATAAGTGACAAGGCCAAAGTTTCCTAACATAGTTTGTATATTGTGTGATGATGTAAGATAAGTGACAAGATTAAAGTTTCCTAACATAGTTTGTATATTGTGTGATGATGTAAGATAAGTGACAAGGTCAAAGTTTCCTAACATAGTTTGTATATTGTGTGATGATGTAAGATGAGTGACAAGGTCAAAGTTTCCTAACATAGTTTGTATATTGTGTGATGATGTAAGACAAGTGACAAGATCAAAGATTCCAAACAGCCTTGTCAGAAATTATCAAATGATCATACATTCCACCAAATATCAGAGTGAGGTCAGCTAAACACAGAAAGCTGTTAGTGAGAGAGTGAGGTCAGCTGAACACACAAAGCTGTTAGTGAGAGAGTGAGGTCAGCTAAACACAGAAAACTGTTAGTGAGAGATTGAGGTCAGCTAAACACAGAAAGCTGTTTGTGAGAGAGTGGTCAGCTGAACACAAAAGCTGTTAGTGAGAGAGTAAGGTCAGCTAAACACAGAAAGCTGTTAGTGAGAGAGTGAGGTCAGCTGAACATGAAAGCTGTTTGTGGGAGAGTGAGCTAGGTCAGCTAAACACAGAAAGCTGTTAGTGAGAGAGTGAGGTCAGCCAAACACAGAAAGCTGTTAGTGGAAGAGTGAGCTAGGTCAGCTAAACAGAAAGCTGTTAGTGAGAGAGTGAGGTCAGCTAAACAGAAAGCTGTTAGTGAAAGAGTGAGGTCAGCTATTCACAGAAAGCTGTTAGTGGGAGAGAGAGGTCAGCTGAACACGAAAGCTGTTGGTGAGAGAGTGAGGTCAGCTAAACACAGAAAGCTGTTAGTGAAAGAGTGGATAAAGCTAAACACAGAAAGCTGTTAGTGACAGAGTGGATGAAGCTAAACAGAGAAAGCTGTTAGTGAGGTCACCTAAATACAGAAAGCTGTTAGTGAGTGGATTCAGCTGTGAAAGAGAAAGACCATGTTGAGTTTCACTGTATTTGTGTAGATATGACTATTAAAGTATTAAAGACATATAGTCCCTTCACTTATAACCTATACGTATAACCCTTCAGTACCACATTATCTATAAAGCATTATTATCTATGCTGAATTATATTATGTGTCCTGAATTCTGATCTTTTGTACACATCTGTGTTAAAATCTACATTTTGTATATGAACCAATGACTGATATTTACACTGTTCCAGATGCTTCAAGCCGTCTCAAATATTGCACCAAGAAGTGTGTATGTCTGTGGTAACACCACTACTACTTCAGGATTAACGGTGAGTGAATAGTGAGTGAGTGAGTGATCAATGAGTGACTGCTGATCCAGCCGGTCTCAAATATTGCACCAAGAAGTGTGTATGTCTGTGGTAACACCACTACTACTTCAGGATTAATGGTGAGTGAGTGAGTGATCAATGAGTGACTACTTCAGCCAGTCTCCAATATTGCACCAAGAAGTGTGTATGTCTGTGGTAACACCACTACTACTTCAGGATTAATGGTGAGTGAGTGATCAATGAGTGAGTGATCAATGGGTGACTACTACTTCTGCCAGTCTGTAGTATTGCACCAAGAAGTGTGTATGTCTGTGGTAACACCACCACTACTTCAGGATTAATGGTGAGTGAGTGATCAATGAGTGAGTGATCAATGAGTGACTACTTCAGCCAGTCTCCAATATTGCACCAAGAAGTGTGTATGTCAACTTTTAAAAGAGGGAGTCTCATAAAATTCATAAATCTGTTCTTGCAAACTACCCCATACTGTACATATAATTCTTCCATTGCATAAACTTCTTGAAATGAACACCCAATGAGTAAACCGGGTTAAGATTTTGAAGTGGCTGTCATTTCTGTGCTTCACATCTATGTCACACCTGTCTGTCACATCTGTGTGTCATGCCTGTCTGTCACACCTGTCTGTCACCCTTGTGTTTCACACCTGTGTGTCGCACCTGTATATCACACCTGTCTGTCATGCCTAGCTGTCTGTCACACCTGTCTGCCGCACCTGTCTGTCACACCTGTGTATCGCACCTGTATGTCACACCTGTCTGTCACACCTGTGTGTCGCATCTGTATGTCACACCTGTCTGTCGTGCCTAGCTGTCTGTCACACCTGTCTGCCGCACCTGTCTGTCACACTTGTGTATCGCACCTGTATGTCACACCTGTCTGTCACACCTGTGTGTCGCACCTGTATGTCACACCTGTCTGTCATGCCTAGCTGTCTGTCACACCTGTCTGCCGCACCTGTCTGTCACACCTGTGTATCACACCTGTGTATCACACCTGTATGTCACGCCTGTCTGTCATGCCTATCTGTCACACCTGTATGTCACACCTGTCTGTCATGCCTGTCTGTCACGCCTGTCTGTCACACTGTCTGCCACACCTGTCTGTCACACCTGTTTGTCATACACACTGGATCTGCATGGTGACTGGTCATGATGGAGGAGATATGGTAACATATCTCTTTTACCATGCGGTACTCATAATGAAGTTTAAACTGTGGATACAGCTATGAACAAATATAAGTACTGGCATGGTAAAATAATCCAGTCTTGACCATATGACTTGTCTTATAAACTCATAAACATAGCTTTTACCATACAACCAAACTGGAGATCTATAAACCTAGATTTAATTAAACGAATCAACAGACAGGGCAATGCTGTGTTTATATCAAGGGTGTCATTGTACTGTTTTAAAAGAAGCTGAGATGGAAAGTATTTATTTCACGAGCAAGATGAATTGGCAATTGATTTTGGGGTTAAAATATGTTGGTTTGTTTTGAGAACGAAAGCAAAATTACGTCTCTTTTGAAACTATTCAGACAAAACTAGACAAAAATGTATGGTACCATAATATGAATGTGTCCGACCAATACCAGATGTACGGTACAATGATATGAATGTGTCAGACCAATACCAGATGTAAGGTACCATGATATGAATGTGTCTGACCAATATCAGATGTATGGTACCATGATATGAATGTGTCAGACCAATATCAGATGTAGGGTACCATGATATGAATGTGTCAGACCAATACCAGATGTACTGTACTATAATATGAATGTGTCTGACCACTACGAGATGTACGGTACAATGATATGAATGTGTCAGACCAATATTAGATGTGTGGTACAATGATATGAATGTGTCAGACCAATATCAGATGTAGGATACCATGATATGAATGTGTCCGGCCAATACCAGATGTACGGTACCATGATATGAATGTGTCAGACCAATATCAGATGTATGGTACCATGGTATGAACGTGTCAGACCAATATCAGATGTAGGATACCATGATATGAATGTGTCAGACCAATATTAGATGCAGGATACCATGATATGAATGTGTCAGACCAATACCAGATGTACTGTACTATAATATGAATGTGTCTGACCAATATTAGATGTAGGGTACCATGATATAAATGTGTCAGACCAATATTAGATGTATGGTACCATGATAAGAATATGTCAAACCAATACCAGATGTATGGTACCATGATATGAATGTGTCAGACCAATATCAGATGTATGGTACCATGATATGAATGTGTTAGACCAATACCAGATGTATGGTACCATGATATAAATGTGTCAGGCCAATATCAGATGTATGGTACCATGATATGAATGTGTCAGACCAATACCAGATGTAGGATACCATGATATGAATGTGTCGGACCAATACCAGATGTATGGTACCATGATAAGAATATGTCAAACCAATATCAGATGTACGGTACCATGATATGAATATGTCAAACCAATATCAGATGTATGGTACCATGATATGAATGTGTCAGACCAATATCAGATGTACGGTACCATGATTTGTGTAGTCAGTTCAATATCAGATGTAGGGTATCATGATATGAATGTGTCAGTTCAATATTAGATGTATGATATCTTGATGGTGTTTTGACAGGTGACGCTATCTAAAGATGGTGGGTCTGGTGACTATGCCCTGGAGGCGGGGGCGCTAGTGTTGTCTGACCAGGGTTGTTGTTGTATTGACGAGTTTGACAAGATGACCAGTCAACACCAGGCTCTGCTGGAGGCCATGGTATGTACTTCATGGAACGGCTCCTAATGCTGATGATTTGTACTACCTACCTCTCTGACAGTCTGAATTCATTGAATGGCCCCTGAAGCTGATTATATGTACAACCTCTGATAGTGTAAATACATAGCATGCATGGTTTGTAGGACTGATTAATTATCTGTACTACCCCTCTCATGGTCTGAAAAAATGGCATGAATGGCGGGGTTGATTATCTGTACTACCCCTCTCATGGTCTGAAAAAAAGGCATGAATGGCGGGGCTGATTATCTGTACTACCACTCTCATGGTCTGAATTCATGGCATGAATGGCGGGGGGCTGATTATCTGTACTACCCCTCTCATGGTCTGAAAAAATGGCATGAATGGCGGGGTTGATTATCTGTACTACCCCTCTCATGGTCTGAAAAAAAGGCATGAATGGCGGGGCTGATTATCTGTACTACCACTCTCATGGTCTGAATTCATGGCATGAATGGCGGGGCTGATTATCTGGACTACCCCTCTCATGGTCTGAATTCATGGCATGAATGGCGGGGCTGATTATCTGGACTACCCGTCTCATGGTCTGAATTCATGGCATGAATGGCGGGGCTGATTATCTGTACTATCACCTCTGAAGGCCTGAATTCCTTGGATGGTTCCTAAAGCGGATTATCTGGACTACCCCTCCGATGGCATGAACTCATTGCATGGTTCCTAAAGCGGATAATGGACTACCCCTCGGATGGCATGAATTCATTGCATGGTTCCTAAAGCTGGTTATCTGTACTAGCCCTCTGATGGCATGAATTCATGGCAGGGCTCCTAAAGCTGATTATATGTACTACCCCTGTGATGGCCTGAAATCATTGCATGGTTCCTAAAGCTGATTGTCTTTAATACCCATTTGATAGCCCAATTTCATGACATGATTCATAGGGCTGATTATCTTTACACTACCCCTCTGATAGCCTGAATTCAGGACGCAGCACATAGGGCTGATGATCTTTACACTACTTCTCTGATAGCCTGAATTCAGGGCTCGGCACTTAGGGCTGATGATCTTTACACTACTCCTCTGATAGCCTGAATTCAGGGCATGGCACTTAGGGCTGATGATCTTTACACTACTCCTCTGATAGCCTGAATTCAGGACACAGTACATAAGGCTGATTATCTTTACACTACTCCTCTGATAGCCTGAATTCAGGGCACGGGACTTAGGGCTGATGATCTTTACACTACTCCTCTGATAGCCTGATCTCAGGGCATGGCACATAGGGTTGATGATCTTTATACTACTCCTCTGATAGCCTGAATTCTGGGCATGGCACATAGGGCTGATGATATTTACACTACTCCTCTGATAGCCTGAATTCAGGGCACGGCACTTAGGATTGATGATCTTTACACGTACTACTCCTCGGATAGCCTGAATTCAGGGCACGGCACTTAGGGCAAATGATCTTTACACTACTTCTCTGACAGCCTGAATTCAGGGCACAGCACATAGGGCTGATGATCTTTATACTACTCCTCTGACAGCCTGAATTCAGGGCACAGCACATAGGGCTGATGATCTTTACACTACTCCTGTGATAGCCTGAATTCAGGGCACGGCACTTAGGGCTGATGATCTTTATACTATTCCTCTGATAGCCTGAATTCAGGGAACAGCACTTAGGGCTGATGATCTTTACACTACTTCTCTGATAGCCTGAATTCAGGGCACGGCACTTAGGGCTGATGATCTTTATACTACTCCTCTGATAGCCTGAATTCAGGGCACAGCACTGAGGGCTGATGATCTTTACACTACCCCTCATATAGCCTGAATTCAGGGCATGGCACTTGGGGCTGATGATCTTTACACTACTCCTCTGATAGCCTGAATTCAAGGCACCGCACTTAGTGCAGATGATCTTTATACTACTCCTCTGATAGCCTGAATTCAGGGCATGGCACTTAGGGTAGAGGATCTTTACACTACTCCTGTGATAGGCTGATCTCAGGGCATGGCACATAGGACTGAAGATCTTTACACTACTCCTTTGATAGCCTGAATTCAGGGCACCGCACTTAGGGCAGATGATCTTTCTACTGCTCCTCTGATAGCCTGAATTCAGGGTACGGCACTTAGGATTGATGATCTTTACACGTACTACTCCTCGGATAGCCTGAATTCAGGGCACCGTACTTAGGGCTGATGATCGTTATACTACTCCTCTGATAATCTGAATTCAGGGCATGGCACTTAGGGCTGATGATCTTTACACTACTCCTGTGATAGCCTGATCTCAGAGCATGGCACATAGCACTGAAGAGCTTTACACTACTCCTGTGATAGCCTGAATTCAGGGCATGGCACATAGGGATGATGATCTTTACACTACTCCTCTGATAGCCTGAATTCTGGGCATGGCACTTAGGGCTGATGATATTTACACTACTCCTGTGATAGCCTGAATTCAGGGCATGGCACTTAGGGCAGATGATCTTTACACTACTCCTCTGATAGCCTGAATTCAGGGCACAGCACATAGGGATGATGATCTTTACACTACTCCTCTGATAGCCTGAATTCAGGGCACGGCACTTAGGGCTGATGATATTTACACTACTCCTGTGATAGCCTGAATTCAGGGCATGGCACTTAGGGCAGATGATCTTTACACTACTCCTCTGATAGCCTGAATTCAGGGCACGGCACATAGGGATGATGATCTTTACACCACTCCTCTGATAGCCTGAATTCAGGGCACGGCACTTAGGGCTGATGATCTTTATACTACTCCTCTGATAGCCTGAATTCAGGGCACCACACTTAGGGCAGATGATCTTTACACTACTCCTCTGATAGCCTGAATTCAGAGCACGGCACTCAGGGCTGATGATCTTTATACTATTCCTCTGATAGCCTGAATTCAGGGCACGGCACTTAGAGCTGATGATCTTTACACTACTTCTCTGATAGCCTGAATTCAGTGCACGGCACTTAGGGCTGATGATCTTTATACTACTCCTCTGATAGCCTGAATTCAGGGCACAGCACTGAGGGCTGATAATCTTTACACTACCCCTCTGATAGCCTGAATTCAGGGCATCGCACTTAGTGCAGATGATCTTTATACTACTCCTCTGATAGCCTGAATTCAGGGCATGGCACTTAGGGTAGAGGATCTTTACACTACTCCTGTGATAGACTGATCTCAGGGCATGGCACATAGGACTGAAGATCTTTACACTACTCCTCTGAGAGCCTGGATTCAGGGCACGGCACTTAGGGCTGATGATCATTACACTACTTCTCTGACAGCCTGAATTTTGGCATGGCACTTAGGGCAGATGATTTTTGCGCTACTCCTCTGATAGCCTGAATTCAGGGCAAGGCGCTTTAGGGCAGATGATCTTTACACTACTCCTCTGATGGCCTGAATTCAGGGCACGGCACATAGGCAGATGATTTTTGCGCTACTCCTCTGATAGCCTGAATTCAGTGCAAGGAGCTTTAGGGCAGATGATCTTTACACTACTCCTCTGATAGCCTGAATTCAGGGCATGGCACTTAGGGCAGATGATTTTTGCGCTACTCCTCTGATAGCCTGAATTCAGGGCAAGGTGCTTTAGGGCAGATGATCTTTACACTACTCCTGTGATAGCCTGAATTCAGGGCACGGCACATAGTGCTGATGATCTTTACACTACTCCTGTGATAGCCTGAATTCAGGGCACGGCACTTAGGGCTGATGGTCTTTACACTACTCCTGTGATAGCCTGAATGCAGGGCATGGCACTTAGGGCAGATGATCTTTACACTACTCCTCTGATAGCCTGAATTCAGGGCATGGCACTTAGGGCAGATGATCTTTACACTACTCCTCTGATAGCCTGAATTCTGGGCACGGCACATAGGGCCTTCAAAATGTCCCATAAATAATTGGATATTAATATTTACTCTCTAAAAAGGCATTGATATACATCAATTTATAACAGTAGGATTAACATATTAAGTATTCAGTGATATCATGAGCTATATGGTTTATAAAGTAGATGGTACGATAAGGCGGCATTTTGGCTTACACATGGTGCGTTTGAAATAGAAAAAATAAAATTTCCTAGAAGTAATTGTGTTTAATGTAATGGCAAGAGAAAATATATGTACACAATATGTGAAGGTTCTAGCTTGATTGCGTTATGATATATATATAGTTATGACATGAAATTGAAATCGACAGCATGTGCTATTTCATGAAAAAAGGATCTAAATCAAGTCATTTGAACAGACATTCAGGCACGAAGGACCCCTTGGACCAAAAAAAAATTTCAACAATGGCGATATATGGCGATCGCACATCACCAGTTCAAATGGCGTTTTGGTCCTTCGAGTCTAAATGTGTGTTTAGATGACTCGATTTAGACCCTTTTTTATACGCCCGCCAAAAGTCGGATGCATTATGTGATGGCGGTTTCCGTCCGTCTGTCCGTCCGTCTGTCCGTCTGTCCGTCCCTCGTGTCCGGTCTATATCTGGGACAGTTTTCTATCCACAGTTCTAATTCTTGGTGAGTGGATACCTTACGGGGAGACGATGTGTTGCGTACCAAAATGAAGGTCGAGGTCAGAGGTCAAAGGTCACTGGCCTGGAAAACAGGAAATCACTGAAGTGTTCGTGTCTGGTCTATATCTGTGAACGTTTTCTATCCACAGTCCAAATTTTTCGTGAGTGGATATGCTAGGTGGAGACGACGTGTCGCGTATCAAAATTGAGGTCGAGGTCAGAGGTCAAAGGTCACTTGCCTAAAATCAGGAAATTATTAATCATTGCCTTTTTTCCATCTACAGTTCTAATTTTTGATGAGTGGATGCCCTAGGGGGGAACGATGTGTTGCATACCGAATGTAGGTCGAGGTCAAAGGTCAATGTGACCGAAAAATCAGGAAATCATAATATAATTTTTTGTGAGTGGATTCAGTAGGGGGAAATGAAGTGTCACATACACAAAAATTAGGTCAAGGTCGAAGGTCAAAGGTCACTGTGACCCCAAAATCGGGAAATTATTAAAAATAACATTTTTTGTGTCAGCAGGTACATTAGGGGGACACGATGTGTCACCTACCAAAATGTAGGTCAAGGTCACTGTGACTTCAAAATTGTGAAATTGTTGAAAAATCTTGTCCATTGAGAAATTACGGGGAGCCGTTTTGTCATGTACCAAAGTTTAGATCCAGGTCAATAGTCAAGGTCACTGTGACCCCAGAATCCAGGTCAAAGGTCAGTGTGACCGAAAAATTAGAAAATAATTAAAAATTGCTAATTTTTTGTGAGTGGATTCAATAGGGGGAAATGAAGTGCCGCATACCAAAAATTAGGTCAAGATGGAAGGTCAAAGGCCACTGTGACCAAATAATCATAAAATTGTTAAAAATCATGATTTCTTTGTGCCCATTGAGGAGTTACGGGGAGACGGTTTGTCATGTACCAAAATTTATGTCAAGGTCAATTGTCAAGGTCACTGTGACCCCAGAATCAAGAAATCTTTACAAATTATTTTTTTTGGTGTCAGTAGATACATTAGGAGAACATGATGTGTTACGTACCAAAATGTAGGTCAAGGCCGAACGTCAAGGTCACTGTGACCTCCAAAATCATGAAATTCATAAAAATCATGATTTTTTTTGTGTCCATTGATACATTGAACGTGTGATGCGATGTTGCATTCTGTCCATTCATCCATTAACATTTGGTGTCCATGCAATATCTCTAGTTTCAAGGTATGGATTGGTACCAAACTTTGAGTATACCTAACTCGCATGGCAAAGAGGAGCGATACATTTTGAGATCAATTTGTCAAAGGTCAAGGTGACAGTCCCCCAAAACTGAATCTACATGTATATGGCATTTGTTCTGTGGAGTTATCATCCATGTTTGAAGCAGCTACATTTAGTTAAACTGTTGTGAAATAAAAAAACATACATTTACTAATTTAATGGGGGGAGGGGTCCTTTATGAACTTCATATCTGTTTATAACTCAAGAACAAAGGTTTACTTCATCACTTTCTTCTTCATTCATGAAAAATTCTCTCGCCCGTAAGGAATCCATTTGCAGGAAAACTTCTATTTTCTTGTGTTGTCGATTTCAGTGTGGGATATGTGAGCTCTCAGCTCTTGTTTCAAGGTCAGCTAGTTACCAAGAGTTAAGCCCATTTTAATTTATCATTCAATAGTATAAGATGTGATATATGTTACATTCTCAGAAGCACAAAATCGTAGACCTTTCTCGGGATTGCTAGCTACCAATTAGAATCAAGGCTAATAAACTACCTTGCAATTTGGACCAGTGTAATTCCAGATATACGGGCGTATATTGAAGCCCCTTGGGCTCTTGTTATGAAATAGCACATACTGCGGATTTCAATTTCATGTCTAAGGCGCTTCGCTTCGCTGGTGACCGCTAGCCTCACACCGCTGAACCGGCACGGGTTCGAGCCCAGCTGGTCCATGTGTGAAAGTTTGTCAGTTATTGCCGAAGGGCGGTGGTTCTCCCAGGTAATCCGGCTTCCTCCACTAACCAAACTGACTGTCACCATATGAGTGAAACAAACTTGAGTGTGACATTAAGCCAAACTCCCTCCCCCTCCCTCAATTTCATGTCATAACTTTTAGTCATAATGCAATCGAGCTAGAAGTTTCACATATTGTGTACATATATTTTCTCTTACTGTTACATTAAAACACAATTATTTCTAGGACATTTATTTTTTTCGATTTCAACTGCACCACATACAGGCTAAAAGGCCACCTTATCGTACCATCTCTTTTGTTTACAATCCATCCTTACATACCTGAACTATGACGATATACCACTGTACATTACAGGAGCAGCAGAGCATCAGTATAGCCAAGGCTGGAATTGTGTGCAGGTAATGGTCCAGAGGATGTATGTCCATATATGTCACAAGGGTCTACAGGATGTATGTCCATATACGGCACTAGAGGATATATGTCCATGTATGGCACAATGGTCTACAGGATGTATGTCCATATATGGCACTAGAGGATGTATGTCCATGTATGGTACAATGGTCTACAGGATGTATGTCCATATATGGCACTAGAGGATGTATGTCCATGTATTTCACAATGTTCTAGAGGATGTATGTCCATGTATGGTACAATGGTCTACAGGATGTATGTCCATATATGGCACTAGAGGATGTATGTCCATGTATGGCACAATGGTCTAGAGGATGTATGTCCATATATGTCACAATGATCTAGAGGATGTCATGTATGGGGCAATGTACTAGAGGATGTATGTCCATGTATGTCACAATGATCTAGAGGATGTATGTTCATGTATGTCACAATGTTCTAGAGGATGTATGTCACAATGATCTAGAGAATGTCATGTATGGGGCAATGTTCTAGAGGATGTATGTCCATGTATGTCACAATGATCTAGATGATGTATGTTCATGTATGGGACAATGTTCTAGAGGATGTGTGTCTATGTATGTCACAATGGTCTAGAGGATGAATGTTCATGTATGGGACAATGGTCTAGAGGATGAATGTTCATGTATGGGACAATGTTCTAGAGGATGTATGTCCATGTATGTCACAATGGTCTAGAGGATGTATGTTCATTTATGTCACAATGGTCTAGAGGATGTATGTCCATGTATGGGACAATGTTCTAGCTAGAGGATGTATGCCCATGTATGTCACAATGGTCTAGAGGATGTATGTCCATGTATGTCACAATGGTCTAGAGGATGTATGTCCATGTATGTCACAATGGTCTAGAGGATGTATGTCCATGTATGTCACAATGGTCTAGAGGATGTATGTTCATGTATGGGACAATGTTCTAGAGGATGTGTGTCCATGTATGTCACAATGGTCTAGAGGATGTATGTCCATGTATGGCCCAATGGTCTAGAGGATGTCTGTTCATGTATGGGACAATGTCCTAGCTAGAGGATGTATGTCCATGTATGTCACAATGATCTAGAGGATGTATGTCCCTGTATGTCACAATGATCTAGAGGATGTATGTTCATGTATGGGACAATGTTCTAGCTAGAGGATGTATGTCCATGTATGTCACAATGTTCTAGAGGATGTATGTCCCTGTATGTCACAGTGATCTAGAGGATGTATGTTCATGTATGTGGGACAATGTTCTAGAGGATGTATGTCCATGTATGTTACAATGTTCTAGATTACAAGCATCTGGTCCGCCACCCACAACTCAGCCGCCAGACCAGAGGATGTATGTCCATGTATGTCACAATGGTCTAGAGGATGTATATTCATGTATGGGACAATGTTCTAGAGGATGTATGTCACAATGATCTAGAGGATGTATGTTCATGTATGGGACAATGTTCTAGAGGATGTATGTTCATGTATGGGACAATGCTCTAGAGGATGTATGTCACAATGATCTAGAGGATGTATGTTCATGTATGGGACAATGTTCTAGAAGATGTATGTTCATGTATGGGACAATGTTCTAGAGGATGTATGTCACAATGATCTAGAGGATGTATGTTCATGTATGGGACAATGTTCTAGAAGATGTATGTTCATGTATGGGACAATGCTCTAGAGGATGTATGTCCATGTATGTCACAATGATCTAGAGGATGTATGTTCATGTATGGGACAATGTTCTAGAAGATGTATGTTCATGTATGGGACAATGCTCTAGAGGATGTATGTTCATGTATGGGACAATGCTCTAGAGGATGTATGTCCATGTATGGCACAGTT
This sequence comes from Hanleya hanleyi, assembly GCA_036873755.1. NCBI lineage: Eukaryota > Metazoa > Mollusca > Polyplacophora > Lepidopleurida > Hanleyidae > Hanleya > Hanleya hanleyi. The sequence goes on along the minus strand of JAVTVY010033700.1, from coordinate 1,020 downwards.
GTCTGGAGGATGTATGTCCATGTATGTCACAATGATCTAGAGGATGTATGTTCATGTATGGGACAATGGTCTAGAGGATGTAGGTCCATGTATGGCACAATGGTCTAGAGGATGCATTTTCATGTATGGGACAGTGTTCTAGAGGATGTATGTCACAATGATGTAGAGGATGTATGTTCATGTTTGGGACAATGTTCTAGAGGATGTGTGTCCATGTATGTCACAATGGTCTAGAGGATGTATGTTCATGTATGGCACAATGTTCTAGAGGATGTGTGTCCATGTATGTCACAATGATCTAGAGGATGTATGTTCGTATGGGACATTGTTCTAGAGGATGTCCATGTATGTCGCAATGGTCTAGAGGATGTATGTTCATGTATGGGACAATGTTCTAGAGGGTGTGTGTCCATGTATGTCACAATGATCTAGAGGATGTATGTTCATGTATGGGGCAATGTAATAGAGGATGTGTGTCTATGTGTCACAATGGCCAAGAGGATGTATGTCCATGTATGGCACAATGGTCTGGAGGATGTATGTTCATGTATGGGACATTGTTCTAGAGGATGTATGTCCATGTATGTCACAATGGTCTAGAGGATGTATGTCCATGTATTGTACAAGGGTCTAGAGGATGTATGTCCATGTACGTCACAATGGTCTAGAGGATGTATGTTCATGTATGGGACATTGTTCTAGAGGATGTCCATGTATGTCACAATGGTCTAGAGGATGTATGTTCATGTATGGGACAATGTTCTAGAGGATGTGTGTCCATGTATGTCACAATGGTCTAGAGGATGTATGTTCATGTATGGCACAATGTTCTAGAGGATGTGTGTCCATGTATGTCACAATGATCTAGAGGATGTATGTTCGTATGGGACATTGTTCTAGAGGATGTCCATGTATGTCGCAATGGTCTAGAGGATGTATGTTCATGTATGGGACAATGTTCTAGAGGGTGTGTGTCCATGTATGTCACAATGGTCTAGAGGATGTATGTTCATGTATGGG
>JAVTVY010033699.1:0-14795 GCA_036873755.1 Hanleya hanleyi | reverse complement strand
GACTCTACCCCACACAAGCTTCACATTGATACCTCACACGACCCATTCGAACCGTGAATAGCCCATCTCAAACCCAAACACACACCCACATACCCTCCAAAATGCCTACTTTCTATACTACGGGCCAGGCTGCGCATGCGTAGACTAATGAACACGGACGAACCATTAGTGTAGTCAAGTGCTCCTCCACGAGAGCTTCAAAATAAGACCTCACTCGACCCCATTGGACCATTAGGGACTCACCTAGACTCCAACATGTCCACCCCGTATGAGCCTATACACCCATAGCCATGCAGTATAGGCCTATGGGCCTACCCAGGCCTCGGTGACTTTTTTCAAAAATTTCACCGATTCGCTCCGTAACACTTCCTATCGTGTTCTAAATGACGAGACGAGTAAGACGAGACCCCACAACCCTACCGCAAATGTATAGAAGTGGGTTTCCCAGTAGGATAAACATTGAACCTATACCCCAGTATGGGTCTATATGGGGCTCGGTGACTTTTTTAAAAAATTTCACCGATTCGCACGGGAACACTTCCTATCATGTTCTAAATGACGAGACGAGTAAAACGAGACCCCACAACCCTACCGCAAATGTATAGAAGTGGGTTTCCCAGTAGGATAAACATTGAACCTATACCCCAGTATGGGTCTATATGGGGCTCGGTGACTTTTTTCAAAAATTTCACCGATTCCCACGGGGACACTTCCTATCATGTTCTAAATGACGAGACGAGTAAAACGAGACCCACAACCCTACCGCAAATGTATAGAAGTACGTTTCCCAGGGGGACAAACATTGATCCTATACCCCAGTATGGGACTATATGAGGCTATATCGTACTTTTTCAAAAATTTCACCGATTCGGACGGGGACACTTCCTATCATGTTCTAAATGACGAGACGAGTAAAACGAGACCTAACAACCCTACCGCAAATGTATAGAAGTACGTTTCGCAGGATGGTCCTCTACCTCCCATACCCCATATAGGCATTTTCCCGTAATTTAGGATAAAGTCCGTATTCCGTATTTTTTCAGGAAAATTTTTACATACACCCACCCTGGAACTAGGGAAGATAACTCTGTTGATAGACAAGCCCCGTTAAGCCCGGCGACCTATATACCCCTCATACCCCATATAGGCATTTTCCCAGGTTTTTCGATAAAGTCCGTGTTCCGTTTTTTTTCAGGAAAAATTTTACATGCAACCACCCAGCCATCAAATACCCCTTCACCTAGGCTTCACGTTGATACCTCACTCGACCCCATTCGACCATTAGGGGCTCCCCTAGATGCCAAAACGTCTATTTTCATACCCTTGAGCCACCGCGCATGCGCAGAATGACCCTAATTCAACCCCACACCCAGTCCATCAGATGCCCCTTCATGAATGCTTCACTTTGATACCTCACTCGATCCCATTGGACCATTAGGGGCTCCCCTAGCTCCAAAAAGGCTATTTCATGCCCTTGGGCCACCGCGCATGCGCAGAAGGCCGATATGTCAACCCCACACCCAGTCCATCAGATGCCCCTTCACGAATGCTTCACTTTGATACCTCACTCGACCTTATTGGACCATTAGGGGGCTCCCCTAGCTCCAAAACGTCTATTTCCATACCCTTGGGTCACCGCGCATGCGCAGAATGCCGATATTTTAACCCCACGCCCAGTCCATCAGATGCCCCTTCACGAATGCTTCACTTTGATACCTCATACGACTCCATTGGCCCATTAGGGACTCCCTAGCTCCAAAACCGCTATTTCCATACCCTTGGGCCACCGCGCATGCGCAGAATGCCGATATTTCAACCCCACACCCAGCCCATCAGATGCCCCTTCACGAATGCTTCACACCGATACCTCACTCGACCCCATTGGTCCATTAGGGGCTTCCCTAGCTCCAAAACGTCTATTTCCATACCCTTGGGCCTCCGCGCATGCGCAGAATACCGATAGTTCAACCCCGCGCCCAGCCCATCAGATGCCCCTTCACATATGCTTCACTTTGATACCTCACTCGACCCCATCGGTCAACTAGGGGCTCCCCTAGTTCCAAAAAGGCTATTTTCATACCCTTCGGCCACCGCGCATGCGCAGAATGACGATATTTCAACCCCACACCCAGCCCATCAAATGCCCCCTCCCCTAAACTTCACTTTGATACCTCACTCGACCCCATCGGACCATTTTATCTAGGGACTACTTTTTCTCCGCGGAAGCTTTTTCCCGAGACCGAATCACCGCCAGACATGACTGCATCACCGCGGATGAATACATTCTTGCACTCACTCACACCGTATGGTGTGGTGGAGGTGGGTACAAAATGGCGGCCTGTGTGGTTGTGTGGTGGGAGGGGAGTATCCGCCATTTTGTACCCACCTCCACCACACATCACTCACGCATGCGCACCCCCCAATACCCCCCCAAAACAGGTCGCTGTGACGTAAAAACAGGTTCTCGCGCATGCGCAATGGGGGGCTAAAGCCTCGAAAGGCTCTTTGTATACTACTTACCCATAATACCCTGGAGTCCCGTGTAAGTAATGCAGAATACCCTGGAGTCCCGTGTAAGTAATGCAGAATACCCTGGAGTCCCGTGTAAGTAATACAGAATATCCTGGAGTCCCGTGTAAGTAATGCAGAATACCCTGGAGTCCCGTGTAAGTAATGCAGAACACCCTGAGTCCCGTGTAAGTAATGCAGAATACCCTGGAGTCCCGTGTAAGTAATGCAGAATACCCTGGAGTCCCGTGTAAGTAATGCAGAATACCCTGGAGTCCCGTGTAAGTAATGCAGAATACCCTGGAGTCCCGTGTAAGTAATGCAGAATACCCTGGAGTCCCGTGTAAGTAATGCAGAATACCCTGGAGTCCCGTGTAAGTAATGCAGAATCATATGATCATGGAGAGAGATATTATAGACGAATTAATAACATGCTCAGTACCGGACTGTAGACAATAAATGCTGATTATATCATTCGATCATATTTACGTCAATGGTTTGAAGCAATCTGATTTTAAAAAGATCCATGAACTGGTAATTATATCTACACTATTTTGAGACGATGTGTCCAGTACTAAATCAGGGAATCATTAAAAAAATTAAGTTTTGTTGTGGATTGAGGGAAGGGGGGGGGGATATTTCGCGTACAAACATTTATCAAGGCTAAAGTTAAAAGGCCAATGTAGCTCTAAAACTAGCAAATAATTAAAAATCGAATTTCTTGTGTATGAAGATACATGAGGGGAGGGCGATGTGTCTAAAATTGATATGAAGGTCAGAGATGAAGGTCACTGTACCAACAAGCCAGGTAACCATTAAAAATCACATGTTTTGCTGTTAGTACATTAGGGAAGATGATGGGTCACACATCAAAATTGAGGTCAAGGTCACGTTGATCCCAAAATCAGGAAATTATTGGAAATCACAATTTTGTGTGTTAGAGGATGCATTAGGGGAAGACGATGTGTTCTGAGTGTTAGAGGATACATTAGGGGAAGACGATGTGTTTTGCGGGTGTACAGTGAAGCCAATTTTCGCTCTTGTTATAACTCAGTTTTCTAATCAGATTAGATCAGTCGAGGCTAAAAAATCGGGTTTTCAACATCAACAATGTTATCTCGAACTAATGTGAAGTAATGAATTAAAGTCGACTTTGAGACTTCAATATTGTCACCTGGTGATTTTCAAGCATATTAACCTTGAACGTTAAGTTTTGTAACGTTATTAAAGTTATTATAAAATACTAAATAAATGTACTAGATCCAAATGTTGAGGTATCAAATGGACAATAAGTCAGTAATTGGAGTAACCCTACACTTTACCCTGTCAATTTAGTCAGTCGATCTGATGGAGAATGTATATGTTCAGAAACAATGAAGTGTGTATCATTAGACTTGACCAGCTGGACGACAGGCACTGGTACTCGTCAAACAGCCTCCACAATCCCTGTACACAAGACAAACAGCCTCCACAATCCCTGTACACAAGACAAACAGCCTCCACAATCCCTGTACACAAGACAAACAGCCTCCACAATCCCTGGCCACACAAGACAAGCAGCCTCCCACAATCCCTGTACACAAGACAAAACCAGCCTCCACAATCTGTACACAAGACAAACAGCCTCCACAATCCCTGTACACAAGACAAGCAACCCCTCCCACAATCCTGTACACAAGACAAACAGCCTCCACAATCCCTGTACACAAGACAAACAGCCTCCATCCCTGTACACAAGACAAACAGCCTCCACAATCCCCCTGTACACAAGACAAACAGCCTCCACAATCCCTGTACACAAGACAAACAGCCTCCTGAGAAATCTGTACACAAGACAAACAGCTCCACAATCCCTGGCACACAAGACAAACAGCCTCACAATCCCTGTACTCAGACAAACAGCCTCCCACAATCCCTGTACACAAGACAAACAGCCTCCACAATCCCTGTACACAAGACAAACAGCCTCCACAATCCCTGTACACAAGACAAACAGCCTCCACAATCCCTGTACACAAGACAAACAGCCTCCACAATCCCTGTACACAAGACAAACAGCCTCCACAATCCCTGTACACAAGACAAACAGCCTCCACAATCCCTGTACACAAGACAAACAGCCTCCACAATCCCTGTACACAAGACAAACAGCCTCCACAATCCCTGTACACAAGACAAACAGCCTCCACAATCCCTGTACACAAGACAAACAGCCTCCACAATCCCTGTACACAAGACAAAATGCAAAGTCACCACGCAGAGGATGATGGGTGTGACTTACTATTTACGTTTCATATGCTCAGTATTTGAATTCCAGCATCAGTTCATCTCTCGTGATGCAACACTCGATTTTTCTTTAGAAACATACAACATGACACATACAAATATTACTGCTCTGTAAGTACGTCACAATGCCATAAGCAGCGACGCCATGGACAATGCATTCTAGCTAGTCTAATCTAAAGCTGACGACTTCTGGTTCATTTGTTTCTGATATATTATATTGGTAAGACCTCATTGTACTTAGCGAGTATTTAAGCAGTGCGTTTTAAAAGACATCACCCCATAGTTCGAGCAACACCAAAGTGTGTTAATTCTAATTTACACGTCAAAGGCTTACATCCAGTGCTGGCGCTATTTCCCAATTGTAAAGGGCGCATACGGTCGGCAGGTTCACAGAATGACTCTATTAATATAGCATCTCCATCGTCCAACCGTTTGAGAAGTTCACACGCAGCGTTGATAATTTCATCAGCATGTTCTCGTTCATGGAGAGTAACGCCATCACTTCCGAACCACGTGGCTCCCGACGGCTTCACCACTACCTAAAGAAAACAATGGAGTGTAGGTAAATATAGTGTGTTGGGAAATAAGAGGGAATGCAAATACTAATTTTAAAGCGACAACATTTTCTTTTTAGATGGTCACTTATTAGGGACGTTAAGGATATCATTACATGCTGTATCAACATCAAGCTAGTGACCGAATGCGTTTAACACTATTCTTTTCGTTTTGTTAATGTATGGATCTGAGCTACAGGCCTCAGATCCGGCATTCATAATTCAGCCGTCGTCCGCGAAGAATTTAAGCGTAAATACTCGAAATAAGAACAGTTAATAGAATCAATTCCAAATATGCGTGAAATGAAAAATTAAAAAAGTAACAAGATAATAGCTGTAAGAGAGAAGCTGTCAACAGTTTTCGATGATGACAGCAAAGACAACGTCCGTGGGGCTGCCGGGGATTGACCTGAGGTGTCGGTGTGCACGCTCGGTAAGGATAGACCTCAGCTCCTCAGAGAGCTTGTCGTAAGAGGCGACTAGCTGGGGCACACATGTGGTTCCCGGGCCCGAAAAGGAATAGGATTCCACCAGTGGAGTCCCGGGTGATAAAAGGAAAAGGACTCCACCCATGTGGTTTCCGGGTGTGAAAAGGAAAAGGAATCAAACGTCGTGATATGACTGAAATAGTGTTGAAAGTGACGATAAATCATATTCACTCACTCTAGTAACATCATGCTTTATTCATATTAAAGTATCAAAGTTTCAAGGATTCTGGCAACACACGATGATGATATGGACCATGGGTTTTCAACGGATATCCAAATGGATTTCAAAAATAACTAGCACATTGTTGTCCGTATAGGATGAAACTTTCATTTGATATTACGTTGATTTAAACATAAATGGCCGCCCATAGCAATTACCGCTTCTTCCACATGTAGAAGATATATCCTTCCAGATATGTCTCAGACTATTTTCACGTCGCGATATGTTACATCATCTCAGAACAATACATCGAGAAGATTAGAAGAGTACTTATATTTTCAAACAGTAATCCATCCAACTGAAAAAGGACTTCTAGTATTAGTCATTTGCAACTCGGTGTTGAAAAACTCAAAATGTCTTACGGAAGAACTTGATGCTAAAGGTCACATACCGTACAGACATGTATCCACATGGGGATTTCTCCACTCTCTATACTACAATCCCTCATCAGGACCTCATTGACCGTATAAGTTCATTAATAGTATCTGTGGTCAAGAAAACTGATCGTAGATATATTAATGTCGGAAGCCATAAAGCATTCTTTAGCTCGACTACATACAAGAGATATCATTCATGGGATGTTTCTTTGTTTATAGAGTTGCTTGAATTTCTCATTAAAAATATCTATGTGAAATTTGGCAACACAATATATCAGCAGCATATAGGTATTCCAATGGGTACTAATTGTGCACCCCTGTTGGCTGACCTGTATCTGTTCTCTTATGAATATGACTATATGCAGGCGCTTTCAAAAACCGATCCATTCAAAGCCCGTTCCTTCTCATTCACCACACGCTATATAGACGATCTTCTCGCTGTGGATAATCGCTATATAAATGACGCAGTGAAGGATATATATCCACCTTCACTGGATTTGAAGGAAACTACAGATAGCCCTACAGGCACATCTTATTTAGATCTCTATCTCTATAAAAATGAAGCGGGCATTCTCTCTCGTCGACTTTATGACAAAAGAGATGATTACAATTTCGACATCGTAAACTATCCCTTTCTGGACAGTAATATTCCAGTGGGACCTGCATATGGCGTATACATATCTCGCTTAGTAGCATTTGCTAGATCCTGTGTTAGATGTGATGATTTTAATCAACGTCACAAAACATTGTTGCAGAAACTTATAAAACAGGGCTATTCCACCAAGCGCCTCCACTCAAAGTTTCTCAAATTTGGCGATACATATCGCATGCTGATAACAAAGTACGAACGTAGCGTGCAAGATCTATGGCGCTACGTTTCGTAACTTGTGTCTAATTCCGCTTAACCCGGGGCTAGGGGCCGTATGAACCCATGTACTTCAAGATCCTCATGGTACTCATATGAACAGTCACAATCAAAGCGTGACTGAGATACATCATTCTTTAGATGACGACCTTACAACGAATATTATGGATTAAGAATACTGATCAGCGATACGGATTTGATATTTTTGGAACATCATGATGTCTTGCCGGCATCATTGAAAACTGTTGACCGCTTCTCTCTTGCAGGAAACAAGCCCATGTTTATGTATACTATGATTGTCTTTTTGAATTTGGTGCTAATACTGTTATATGGAATATGGAATAGGTCTTTGGATTATGGACGCGGATATTCTCTAATGGACGACGGCTGGATTATGAATGTCGGACTAGACGCTTGTAATTATTCGTGACATGTTTATATTGATATTGTCTGTGACTGATTAAATCAAAATAAAACACATACTAATTTGAAATCAATGCTTAGTTGAATTATTTACACGCTTCTAAATCAGCTGAATGGATTCGATCCTCACATAAATAATAAGTATATCAATGGCATCATAATAACTGAAAGTATGCTAATATTCAATACCAAAGCCCGAGTCTCAATCTCCGGAAATGTGCTCCGAATGGAACGAAAATCCGACAATAATTCCTTTCATCATATAGAGAAGCATTCGCGACTAATCGGCCTATTCCGTCGAAGTCATAATACGTCACGCATTAATGGTGTAAGGCATTCACAGCTCTCAGCTGGAAACCGTGATCCGCCGCACGTGAGGCACATCACATGCTATAGGATGTTTCCAATCACGTAGTCCTCATTGTATTTCTCCCTTATCAGGAAATAAAATATATATCCAAATGAACTGAATATTCCCTTGATTCTACCCGTGAAAGATATCTTTTAATTTGAGGTGTTTCTTCTGCCTTTTTTTCTCGATCTCATCTCCATGGTAACGGAGGTATATAGACATGTGCTGTCCCAAGTTTCTGCGTGATACAGTGCCTTCAACATGGATGCCACTATGGATTCCTATCAGTGCGGTATGAGATACTAATGTCCTACATTATCCGAAACCGTGTCGAGTGATGGAAAGCGATATCTCTGACACGATCAATCACGTGACTATATAGTTTACAAAGCTTCTAAGCCAAAAAAAATTAACTTATTTCACAAACAAATATACACAAATGAAAATGCGTTGAAACTCTTTCATATTAATATGCATGGATGACGGCTAGTTTCTAAATGTTGAATTTGACGCTCGCATTTGTATAAAATTGTCAAATGAACAGCAAAACATGATTATTGGGGCATGGGCAGCATACTGAAGACTTTATACCCTCATAATAAACAGTTAAATAATGACTGCTCTACTTCAATCTGAATACCTTAATATCCTGTCGATGCTCCGAATCGTATATGCCGCTTTTGAGATATATCCAAGTGGGAAACAGAAAAGATTTACTTTTAATTAGATTGTCTCTACTTCCTTCAGTTCAACTTACTCTGGAGGATTCATTCAAGATCGATTTTTATCGCCTGTGTAAAACAAAAGATCGTCCGAGTGGAGAATGCCGGCAAATGACCACGAATATTTTAATCTTGTCTATTCGTGTCAATTCGCCTCTAGAGGGCCTCTTTGAAACTGTCGTACGAATCCCTTACGCATGCCGTAGGTTCCTTGTTCGACAGCCATAAGCATTTAACAAGAATCATCAAGAATAAGTACGCATGCAGTACGATTCAATGAAGAACGCCCTACGCATCAACACGACAGCCCGCGAACCCACTACGAATGCTCGATAATCTGCTACGAATAAGTACGTATGCAGAACGAGGTTAGTACGAATGCAGTATCGTAGTATGATCGTACAAGAAGCGTAGAATGCGTCCAACAATCGTACAATGCGTACGGCATTCTTGCTGATTTGTGACCAAAAGAACTACTACGACTACCCACGAATATACAAGATAGGAGGAGAATGCATGCGAGAACGCAGTAGGATGATGCCAAGAATGCCATACGTATACCATTTAATCGTACTTGACCGGCGAATGTTTTGAACATTTCAAAACTTTCGTACTCCCTCCGAGAATAGGCAAGAACGGTCACGATCTGCGACGAACCCTGCAAGATGCCTGTACGAATTGCCAAGAATGACCACCATTTTCCAGTTCGCGGTGATTCGCCTACCCAATTCTCGACAGTGTGACCGGGGCTTAAGGCAATAGTTCTTCTCACTGTGGATAATCGCTATATAAATAACGCCTTGAAGTATATATGTCCACCGTCACTGGATTTGAAGTTAACTTCAGATAGCCCAAAAGCCCGGCACATGAAATCGTATGAATCGCAAGCAACAGGATATTTGAATGCGTACGACTATCTCGAAAATCGTCCCTTGTGCGGGAAGTGGAAATAGGAGATTTTGTCGCAAGCAACAGGATCCAAAGTTTCAGCCTGTTTAATATTTCGGGGACAGAATCTCCGAATAAATTTGCGCCGGCGATAGAAGTTGCTCGTGTGCGGGGAACGGAAATCTTTGTATTCTGTTGCCGCAAACTTCAGCCAATCAGAAGCGAGGTGGATATCATGTGATGATAGCTCATGCAGAGTTGCAACACAGTCGCCTCGTGTGCAGGCAAAGCAAAACAAGGATCCAAAATCGCCGGCGTCCAAATAGCATGCAGAGTTGCAACGCTGTGGCCTCGTGTGAGGGCAAAGGAGAACAGGGATCCAAAATAGCCGGCGTCCAAATATCCTGTTGTTTGCGATTTCATGCGCTCGTGTGCGCCAGGCTTAACGGCACATCATATTTAGACCTATAAGAATGAAACGGACCTTCTCTCTAGAACAGTTCTTCCCGCTGTGGATAATCTCTCATCGATTTTACGACAAAAAAGATGATTACAAGTTCGTCATCGTAAACTAACTCTTTCTGGACAGCAATATTCCAGTGGGACCTGCACATGGCGTATACATATCTCGCTTAGTAGAATTTGCTAGATCCTGTGTTAAATGAGACGATTTAACGCCACAAAACATTATTGTAAAAACTTGATAAACATGGCTATACCACCAAGCGCTTCCACTCAAAGTTTCTCAAATTTGGCGATACATATCGCATGCTGATAGCAAAATATGAGCGTAACATGCAAGAACTGTGGCGTTACGTTTCGTAACTTGTGTCTTATTCCGATTAACCCGGGGCTAGGAGCCGTATGAACCCATTTTCTTCAAGATCCTCATGGTGTTCATAAAAACAGACATAATCAAAGCGTGATTGAGATATATCATTTTCTAGATAATGACTTTAAAAGAAAATTATATGGATTACGAATACTGATCGGATTTGATATTTTTGAAACATCATGATGTTTTGGCGGCATCATTTGAAAATTGTGGACCGCTTCTTTCTCGCAGGAAACTAGCTTATGTATTTTATAATATGATTGTTGTTGTTTTTTGTTTGTTTGTTTTCCTTTTTTTTATAATTTGGTGTCAATGCTGTTGTATAAAACAGGTTCTTTAATGGATAACGGCTGAATAATGAATGACTTACCAGACGCTTGTGACAGTGTTAAAACATACAACATGTTAAAAATGTTGACCCCGCTGACAGGATTAGGTACTTGACACATGTTATTTTTATCAATTAGCCTATAAATTTATACTTCTCACATCTGCACTGAAACTTTCCTACTACCTAAATGTGGGTTACCGTAGGTTTCACGATAACATGATTCATCAATATTTGTCTTGTTTGGCCATTGCGTACTAGTAAATCAATCACATCACGTGGTATTGATTACAATAAGCAAACAGCCGAATGATAGCCTTTAAATCATGTTTTACTGGTATCCTCAAACAACAAATCATGGTTTTATGGTAAATTATTGTTACATGTCACATTGTGTCAGGTAAGTGGAGGCAGTAAACCTGTGGCACAGATCCAAATCGTCAGATATACCGTGATCGTCCATAATGAGTATTAGTCGATCGTCCTCAAGAAACACAGCAAGTGTTCACATGTTGAGAACAAGAATCGCACTGTACATGTATAACCAATCACGTATAACCAAATACATTTGGCTGAAGGATGTAAGAAACACTGTGGAAAAAGTGTGCATGTCTGGAACACTGAAATGAATACTATTTTTTTATAACAACTTTCTAACAGGTAAAAGTGTTCAATTTGATAGCTAGTGTGAAAAGAGATTTATTTTTGAAATGTCACTGAAATTTTATCAAGCTCATCACCTAGGTCATCGTGAATAAAAATAAAGAAATAAATTGTTCGCATTATGGCACATTGCCGTTATTTTGGGCCTGCCAATATAATTTTCAGATGACAAACCACAAAAAACTTTCTTAACAGCAAAGGCAATGTACCTCTTAGGTATCAAAGTCACCTTGTTTATAAGTTTATTTGCTCTGGTTGTAAATACACTTACATAGGTGAAACTGAGAGGTGCTTAATAATTCTCTTCAACAACAAGTAAACGGAAATTCCAATAGTGCAATTTTAACACACATACATAAATGTGAGCCGTCTCAACAATGTGAAGACATGTTTGATCAGCCAAGCCACTTTGCTAGCTAAACAATTATCAGAATTTGTATCGTTAAACTGTAAGATGATTGAAAAGGCCAAGATTGGAACACCTCAATTTCAAAGAAGCCTTGCTATCAGGCGAGAATATCCACAATTGAATTGTGGTCTCAAGGCATCTAAAGAACTTGAACTTTTCTGGTGAATACCCTCTCAATCCCTTTCACTGGCTATAGTTCATGTGAGCACCTTTCTGGATAATTTCATTTCTAGTTGATTTCCTTGATTGTCTTTGAATTGTTCCTGTAAAACTTATGGAACCTGCTGTAAACTACCATTTCTGACGATGACATAAAAAAATATATGTCGAAATATTGATCTGTGAAATGCTTTTGTCTTTCTCTTGTTGTATGTTGAATACTGGAACTATGGAAAATTAGTGTTCAATCGGAAGTGTGTACTTTTTAACACTTTTAAGCATAATTGAACACGTTTTTATGTCCATACGAACGCTAGTGTTGCAAAAGTGTTACAGAATATGTGTTCGTTTGTTAACATTGGTGTTCGAACACGGTGATCAATTGTCAACACGCGTGTTGATACATGTTCAGTTTTTAACACGATATGGTGTTCTGATTTTAACGTCAATATGATCGTGTGTTTTCAGAGCCGTCCAAGAAGACGATTGTTGAAATATTTATCTTTGTGAAATTTTTGGTACTTTTCTCTTTCTACGATTGTTCGAAATTGACCAGTTGGGGAATTCTATAACATTATTTTAACTTATTCCAACAACCAGATGGGATCAGAGATGAATGCTTTTACGTGTTTGATAAGTGTTACAAAGGCTTTCTGACAGTGTAATTTTTGATTGAGATGTTTGTTGGGTAGAGGGTAACATATGGTTTGTTAGGGAGGGGGTAACATGGAGCAAGGGAACCATTGATCTTTCTTTCATATCACATTTGGAGAGGATCATCAAGGTAATCGAATTGGTTTTAAAAGCCATTCTCGCTGATGCGGATGAGCATTTGACCTACTCTATTTCAAATTTTTTCCCATACGCAAATGAAGTAATCGGTTATGCTTTTTATTTTTGAATGAATCGCGCCGGCATCCCCGAGGACACTTCATTCAGATCGACAGTCCTAATCCGTTTTGTGATACTAGATGATGGCATAGCCTAAATAATTTCCGAGTCAATAATCGCAAGACCTATTTCGTATGGAGTATGAAATTCCAAATATGTATGAAATAAAAATAATGACAATACCAGATGGTTTCCTATAAGAGAGAAACAGTTAACAGTTTTCACTGATGCCAGCAAGACATGGTGGTGTTCCATAAATAAAACACATAATCACTGGCCATTATTATTACAAAGAAAGAGGAGTTAACTTTTGGAGTGGTGCCATGGCTGTCGATGTCCTAGACACTAACCATTATTATTACAAAGAAAGAGGACTTAACTTTTGGAGTGGTGCCATGGCTGTCGACGTCCTAGGTACTGACCCTTTTTAATTCAAAGAAAGAGGAGTTAACTTTTGGAGTGGTGCCATGGCTGTTGACGTCCTAGGCACTAACCATTATTATTACAAAGAAAGAGGAGTTAACTTTTGGAGTGGTCCCATGGTTGTCGACGTCCTAGGCACTAACCATTATTATTCAAAGAAAGAGGAGTTACCTTTGGGAATTGTGCCATGGCTGTAGACATGAGGAACTTTGTTATGGATGCAGCAATAAGATTGCCGACACCTTCAGCGGAAGACAGAGGTAAAACAGTGATTCCAGAGACGCCGGTTTCGTACTGGAAACTCGATTTGTAAGGAAACGCCAAAGTTGTCGGGTAAGGAACTCCTACATTGGCCAGAAGTAGCCTGGTCAACAGTTTATCATCAATCACCTTGGATAACTGTACAGAACTACTCATCGGACAATCCAGGCTCTCTTCCATTCTCTCGCCGTCATACCGTTGACCGCTAGTACAGGCATTGGTGAAATAATCAACAAAGTATGTGACCCGTCTGGGAGGGTCAAAAGTGTCGATGTATGTGTTCCCTCCTTTGTCACAGGTGATCCCTTTGTGGACATATAATGAGTAGAGGGGATTTTCTACTCCATCATCGACGTCGGTGGGTTCCTTTGAAAGCCATGTTGTTGACATTACGAGTAACAGATCTCCTGGGCACTGTCGGCCGCCCTCCAACACAAAACACATGCATTCCACCGGGGATGATAATACAACGATTGCTGGATCTTTGGACGTGTACGATCTACGCGGGTCTTTGGTACGATCAATAGTTTCGGGATAACCAGTCTCGTATAAGGTGTACTGAAGGGCTTCATAATATTGTCTGATGTATTCATCTTCAGGAATGGTATGTTTTACCTCTAACGGTGGGCCTAGGTTCACCTCGGTGCTCCAGAAGCAGTACGATCCTGTTGCAGATGTGTAATTTTTCGCTTTCTCCAGTAACAGCTGAAACACATCGAAACAGCATTAGCTTCAAGTGTAAATGCAACATTCTCGAGCCTATATGTGACTAAATATGTAGAAAATGTCATAAAACATAGGCTTATATCTCAAAGTATATAACGAATATTTCTCTCGTGAAAAAAGAAACAAGATTACAGATGTACGGAATAATGAGTGCTCAGAGTGAACGACTGAGTGTATGAAGTTTTGTTGAGAATACCTAAGCATTTCCAAGAAAAAGTCTTGCAAACTATTCACAAAGGCAGAAAATACTTACAGAACATATGTTGGGATCAACTAAATAATTTTGCCAGCGTATATGTATACATGTAGATAAACTCTGGAATACATAGTGAAATAAGTGGATTCCGTATTTATCTTCCAAACATAGAACTTACCTCAGCATCATTATCGTTCCTGTCGTCGATGTTTGGCTCTATG
>JAVTVY010033698.1:0-152406 GCA_036873755.1 Hanleya hanleyi | reverse complement strand
TCTCATGTGTGATCCTTGTTGTTGTTGCTGTTGTTGTTCTCTCTCTGGTCTATATCATGGCGTTATGTTAGAGTGTTAAGGTGTAACGACGGGCGTTGACGGGCATCACCGCATTTCGAAAAATTAGTGACAATTCCATGGAATATCAAAGCTTCTGCGCTATTTCACCAGGGCGTTGAAGCACTAAGAATGGTGTTGGTGGGCGTTGCTACAAGATGACACCTCACACGGTCCATTTGGACCGCGGATGGTCCATCTCTACACCAAATAACATCCTTCACTGCTAAAAAAGGCCCACTTTCGCTACAACTTGTACTAATGACGTCACCAATGACGTCACAGATGCTATAAATATCCCTGAAATCGGGGTCTATACTCCGAGAGCTACAACATGATACCCCACACGACGCATTCGCAACGCGGATGGTCCATCTCTACACCAAATACCTTCCTGCACTGCCCCAAAAGGCTCACTTTCGCTAATACTCCTGCTGATGACGTCATCGATGACGTCACAGATGCTTCGGACATGCCTCAATTCGGAATGTACACCCCGAGAGCTACAAAATGACACCTCACACGACGCATTCGGACTGAGGATGGTGCATCTCTACACCAAACTCACCCTCACGCACCCACAAAATGTCCACTTTCGCTACTACTCGTACCGATGACGTCATCAATGACGTCACAGATGACACGGACACCCCTCAAATCGGAATGTACATCCCGAGAACTACAAGATGACACCTTCCAGGACGCATTCGAACCGTGAATAGCCCATCTCGACCCCAAATACCTTCATGTACTGCCCGAAAATGTCCACTTTCGCTACTACTCGTACCGATGGCGTCACCGATGACGTCACAGATGACGCGAACATCCCTCAAATCGGAATGTACACCCCGAGAACTACAAGATGACACCTTCCAGGACGCATTCGAACCGTGAATAGCCCATCTCGACCCCAAATACCTTCATGTACTGCCCGAAAATGGCCACTTTCGCTACTACTCGTACCGATGACGTCACCGATGAGCGTCACAGATGACTGCAAACATCCACTCAATTCGGAATGTACACCCCCCGAGAGCTACAAAATGACACCTCACACGACGCATTCGGACTAAGGATGGTGCATCTCTACACCAAACTCACCCTCACGCACCCACAAAATGTCCACTTTCGCTACTACTCGTACCGATGACGTCATCAATGACGTCACAGATGACGCGGACACCCCTCAAATCGGGAATGTACACCCCGAGAACTACAAGATGACACCTTCCAGGACGCATTCGAACCGTGAATAGCCCATCTCGACCCCAAATACCTTCATGTACTGCCCGAAAATTGCCACTTTCGCTACTACTCGTACCGATGACGTCACCGATGACGTCACAGATGACGCGAACATCCCTTAAATCGGAGTGTACGCCCCGAGAACTACAAGATGACACCTTTCAGGATGCATTCGAACCGTGATTAGCCCATCTCGACCCCAAATACATTCATGTACTGCCCCGAAAATGTCCACTTTCGCTGCTACTCGTACCGATATTGAGCGTCACCGATAGTCTGGGTTCGGACTCACGCTCAAATCGGAATGTACACCCCGAGAACTACAAGATGACACCTTCAGGACGCATTCGAACCGTGAATAGCCCATCTCGACCCCAAATACCTTCATGTACTGCCCGAAAATGGCCACTTTTCATACTACTCGTACCGATGACGTCACCGATGACGTCACAGATGACTTATGAACATCCCTTAAATCGGAGTGTACACCGAACTACAAGATGACACCTTTCAGGACGCATTCCGAACCGTGATTAGCCCATCTCGACCCCAAATAACTTCGCTTCGCTGCTCCAAAATGGCCACTTTACTTACTACAACCAACTGCGCATGCGCAGATTAACGCGACTTGCATTCAAAAACACACCATTCTGACTCTACCCCAGACAAGCTTCACTTTGACACCTCACACGACCCATTCGAACCGTGAATAGCCCATCTCTATCCCAAACACACCCCTACATAGCACCCAAAATGCCTGTTTCTATACTACGGCCAGACTGCGCATGCGCAGACTATTGAACACGGACGAACCATTAGTGTAGTCAAGTGCTCCTCCACGAGAGCTTCAAAATAAGACCTCACTCGACCCCATTGGACCATGAGTGGCCCACCTAGACTCCAACATGTCCACCCCGTATGAGCCTATACACCCATAGCCATGCAGTATAGGCCTATGGGCCTACCCAGGCCTCGGTGACTTTTTTCAAAAATTTCACCGATTCGCTCCGCAACACTTCCTATCGTGTTCTAAATGACGAGACGAGTAAAACGAGACCCCACAACCCTACCGCAAATGTATAGAAGTGGGTTTCCCAGTAGGATAAACATTGAACCTATACCCCAGTATGGGTCTATATGGGGCTCGGTGACTTTTTTCAAAAATTTCACCGATTCGCACGGGGACACTTCCTATCATGTTCTAAATGACGAGACGAGTAAAACGAGACCCCACAACCCTACCGCAAATGTATAGAAGTACGTTTCCCAGGGGGACAAACATCGATCCTATACCCTCAGTATGGGACTATATAAGGCTATATCGTACTTTTTCAAAAATTTCACCGATTCGCACGGGGACACTTCCTATCATGTTCTAAATGACGAGACGAGTAAAACGAGACCCCACAACCCTACCGCAAATGTATAGAAGTACGTTTCCCAGGGGGACAAACATTGATCCTATACCCTCAGTATGGGACTATATGGGGTTCGGTGACTTTTTTAAAAAATTTCACCGATTCGTACGGGGACACTTCCTATCATGTTCTAAATGACGAGACGAGTAAAACGAGACCTCACAACCCTACCGCAAATGTATAGAAGTACGTTTCCCAGGGGGACAAACATCGGTCCTATACCCTCAGTATGGGACTATATGAGGCTATATCGTACTTTTTCAAAAATTTCACCGATTCGCACGGGGACACTTCCTATCATGTTCTAAATGACGAGACGAGTAAAACGCGACCCCACAACCCTACCGCAAATGCATAGAAGTACGTTTCCCAGGGGACAAACATCGATCCTATACCCTCAGTATGGGACTATATGAGGCTATATCGTACTTTTCA
This sequence comes from Hanleya hanleyi, assembly GCA_036873755.1. Classification (NCBI taxonomy): domain Eukaryota; kingdom Metazoa; phylum Mollusca; class Polyplacophora; order Lepidopleurida; family Hanleyidae; genus Hanleya; species Hanleya hanleyi. The sequence goes on along the minus strand of JAVTVY010033698.1, from coordinate 149,251 downwards.
AAAATTTCACCGATTCGCACGGGGACACTTCCTATCATGTTCTAAATGACGAGACGAGTAAAACGAGACCCCACAACCCTACCGCAAATGTATAGAAGTACGTTTCCCAGGGGGACAAACATTGATCCTATACCCTCAGTATGGGACTATATGGGGTTCGGTGACTTTTTTCAAAAATTTCACCGATTCGCACGGGGACACTTCCTACCATGTTCTAAATGACGAGACGAGTAAAACGAGACCCCACAACCCTACCGCAAATGTATAGAAGTACGTTTCCCAGGGGATAAACATTGAACCTATACCCTCAGTATGGGACTATATGGGGTTGTTGACTTTTCCCAAAAAATTTCACCGATTCGCACGGGGATACTTCCTATCATGTTCTAAATGACGAGACGAGTAAAACGCGACCCCACAACCCTACCGCAAATGCATAGAAGTACGTTTCCCAGGGGGACAAACATCGGTCCTATACCTCAGTATGGGACTATATGAGGCTATATCGTACTTTTTCAAAAATTTCACCGATTCGCACGGGGATACTTCCTATCATGTTCTAAATGACGAGACGAGTAAAACGCGACCCCACAACCCTACCGCAAATGCATAGAAGTACGTTTCCCAGGGACAAACATTGATCCTATACCCTCAGTATGGGACTATATGGGGTTCGGTGACTTTTTTCAAAAATTTCACCGATTCGCACGGGGACACTTCCTATCATGTTCTAAATGACGAGGCGAGTAAAACGAGACCTCACAACCCTACCGCAAATGTATAGAAGTACGTTTCCCAGGGGGACAAACATTGATCTACCCTCAGTATGGGACTATATGGGATTCCATTGACTTTTTTCAAAAATTTCACCGATTCGCACGGGGACACTTCTATCATGTTCTAAATGACGAGACGGCCAAAACGAGACCCACACAGCCCTACCGCAAATGTATAGAAGTACGTTTCCCAGGATGGTCCTATACCTCCCATACCCCATATAGGCATTTTCCCGTAATTTAGGATAAAGTCCGTATTCCGTATTTTTCAGGAAAATTTTTACATGCACTTACCCTGGAACTAGGGGGAGATAACTCTATTGATAGACAAGCCCCGTTAAGCCCGGCGACCTATATACCCCTCATACCCCATATAGGCATTTTCCCAGGTTTTTCGATAAAGTCCGTGTTCCGTATTTTTTTTTTTTTTTTCAGGAAAAATTTTACATGCACCCACCCAGCCATCAAATACCCCTTCACCTAGGCTTCACGTTGATACCTCCCTCGACCCCATTCGACCATTAGGGGCTCCCCTAGATGCCAAAACGTCTATTTTCATACCCTTGGGCCACCGCGCATGCGCAGAATGCCGCTATTTCAACCCCACACCCAGTCCATTAGATGCCCCTTCATGAATGCTTCACTTTGATGCCTCATCGATCCCATTGGACCATTAGGGGCTCCTAGCTCCAAAAAGGCTATTTTCATGCCCTTGGGCCACCGCGCATGCGCAGAAGGCCGATATGTCAATCCCATACCCAGCCCATCAGATGCCCCTTCACGAATGCTTCACATCGATACCTCACTCGACCCCATTGGTCCATTAGGGGCTTCCCTAGCTCCAAAACGTCTATTTCCATACCCTTGGGCCTCCGCGCGTAGAATGCCGATAGTTCAACCCCGCGCCCAGCCCATCAGATGACCCTTCATGAATGTACTTTGATACCTCACTCTGACCCCATCGGTCAACTAGGCTCCCATAAAACCAAAAGGCTATTTTCATACCCTTCGGCCACCGCGCATGCACAGAAGGCCGATAGTTCAACCCCACACCCAGCCCATTAGATGCCCCTTCACATAAGCTTCACTTTGATACCTCACTCGACCCAATCGGACCATTTTTATCTAGGGACTACTCCGCGGAAGCTTTTTCCCGAGACCGAATCACCGCCAAAACCACGGCCAAACCGCATCACCGCGCATGAATACATTTTTTTTTGCTGGAACTTTCTGCCGGGCTTATACTCACATTGACACGGTGTCAGCCAGGTGCACTAACAACTAAAAACTGGCCGCCATCTTGGACCCCCACCATCTTCGTCCACCTCCTATCACACACGACACAAAAACTGGCCGCCATCTTGGACCCACACCTCCCACGACACAAAAACTGGCCGCCATTTTGAACCCACCCCACTCACACATCACTCATAGGCCACGCCTCCTCATCACGCATGCGCACCTCCCCAATACCCCCCAATTGTGACGTCAAAACTGGTTCTCGCGCATGCGCAGTGGGGAGGTACTGAATTTGCTTACGTTATACATACTACTATGCTCCATTTCGCAGGCTGCAATAACATCCCTGCCTCCAATAGCGGAAGTTGACCTTTACTACGTTGCTATGACGTATAGGGGAAACCAACCAACGCACGGTTCAGTTTGAATCCGACCAAACGACTCCTTTAGTGTTGCACATGAGCGAACTACTTTTCATATACTCTGTCCAGATAAACAGGGAAAATTATCTCCAGATAATTCTTTTTAACGCTAGGTCAACGGAGGTATTATGCAGACTTGAAAAGTAATCAAAATTTTCGTTAAACATCTATTTTACTATATATGATGTCACTTCCGGCGATGTGCGCGAAGGCCCCGAATCCGGTCCAAAAATCTGACTGGTGGCTGGGGTGTTACTAGACCCCCAGCGAGGTGGTTGTAGGGTAACACCATTGAAAATAATGATGATTTTGCTCCAAGTTTCAGTACAACTTGTATTTACCTTTCTTCCAAATAATACTAAGTTAAGGAGTCTTTGTCATATACGTGTTTTGCCCCTAGATCGCTTTCACTCACGGCTGCATTTTTGCCTCTATGAACAAATTGGTCACCGTTGTTACACGAGGTCAGTGATGTTACTCGAGGTCACTGGTGTTATACCGGGTTGTCACTGGTTTTATCAGAAGACTTTTCATATACCTGTTTTGCCCCTAAATATTCTTCACTTGCAACTGCATTTTTGCGTCTATGAACAAATTAATCAGTGGTACGTGTTACACGAGGTCAGTGGTGTTACCGGATTGTCTGTGGTGTTACGGATGCAAGAATGGTCTAGAAATTCAGAAACGCTTGTTTAAATTGCCCCATATTTTGAAAAAGAAACAAACTCGATTAGTTTAAAGTCAGCATCAAGAATAAATAGGTTTTATTATACAGAATCTACATGAATGGTTGATACATGCGGTCCAACTGGCTGATTTTGGTGAGCTAAGCGGCATAATTAGGATATTAAAAACAAAATTGTTTTCCTAACTTTTCTATTGCCTTGCATGTGTTTATCTTCCTACTTCTGTTCTCTTAGTGCCCAGTGTACTGATCATTCCTGTGTAACACCACTGACATGATTGAAGACAACTCCACTGTTAAGTGTTACGAAAAGTTTATTGTTTGGAATGTCTGCATTTATTGTACGCATTATAAAGAGTTTTGTCAATGGAGACTCTGTTGAAATCAAATTTTGTAGTCACTGGTGATGTTGAATTTGAGATATTTCCCCAAGTGAAAATGTGCCTTTCCGTGAGAATGACCCAACTCCGGAATTTCGACTTCGAATATATAAAAAAACCCAATCCATCGTGCCAGCAGTGATCGAGGAATCGAATAAGCATAAAACCATCCTCCCCACAGCGCATCCTCCATTTCGCAGGCTCATTTACAATCCCTGCCTCCAATAGCGAAAGTTAACCTTTACCACGTTGCTATGACGTAGGCCTATAGGGGATAACCAAAGAACGCACGGTTCAGTTTGAATCAGGCCGAACAACTCCTTCAGTGTTGCACATGAGCGAACTGCTTTTCATATGCTCTTTCCAGATAAACAGGGAAAATTATCTCCAGATAATTCATTTTAACGCTAGGTCAACAGAGGTATTGTGCAGACTTGAAAAGTAATCGAAATGTTCGGTAAACATCTATTTTACTATACATGATGTCACTTCCGGCGATGTGCGCAAAGGCCCCCAATCCGGTCCAGAAATCTGACTGGTGGCTGGGATGTTATTAGACACACAGCGAGGTGGCTGGCTTAAACCATGCACCAGAATTTTAGAGTACACTGCATCGTTCATGTCTGATACAACACTAAAACTTCCTATTGTCCCAATAGCTCTCAATCCAGGTGACAGAAAATTATCAATATTACATGACAGACTCCGAAATGATTGAAGTGGTTTGGTTGCGACTCTGAATGTTATGCATATTCGATAGGACGCCAAAATTACTGTGACATGGCCAGTTGAAGTTTCGAGGCGAGAGCGACTAGCGTTGATTCAATAGCACGTGACTCAAGTTTTTTTGCACCTGAATCTCAATTTCTGGTAACTGCGTAGTCATGGTAACATCTACACAAGCTTTTGCAGGCCTTCTGTATGTGCCAGTTGCATTGTGCTTTTCTCGAGTGGGAATATCAATCCCATAATCAATTTAAATGATATCCTCTAATCTCTCGCACTATCACCAGATGAGCTAAAAATGAACTCCAGATACCCGTGGGTTACATACCTAAATTGTGTGCAAATAAAGCTTCCGAAACTGTTGTCTCCGATGTTTTACATACCTAAATTATGGGAAAACAAATCTTCCGAAAATGTTGTTTCCAAGGTTTTATTTTCTCTTGTAGCTGGAAGAGCCTAGAATGTTGTTGTTGTTGTTTTTTGTTTTGTTTTGTTTTGCTTTGTTTTGTTTTTTTTGTTTTTTTTTCCAATTAATTATGCAATTATGTTCATAATGGATTCGTGTATGATAATGTCATTAAAGCATTCTGTGTATAATTATGTATTGCTTGTCTCTGCTCATTCATTGTACATATAATATTCAGGCAGAGGTATACAACTAGCTGCAGGAGATTTCAGTAGGTGATTCTGAAAATTAGCGATAACGATGCGCGCATGCGTTGGGTCAATTTAAATTAAGTCGGAAACATGCCCATACAGTAGCAGTACCTTTAGCGATCTGCTCTCAAAATTAAAAAAAATCTACATTCATGGTTTTGCGCTACCCATGTAGAGAAATGTCCTCGCCCGAAATGGCGATTTCAATGCCACTATGTCTTTTAATAATGAACCAATCGTCAATCCAGTCCGTGTTACGGTCAAGTACACAGTGGTGTTTTTAAGACTTTGTCGCATTTAACGCGCGACACAATGATTTGTCGTGACGAGAACAGATTTTGGAGCCAGTGTTTTCTGCAGCAGGTATATGATATCGTACATTTGTCAATCTTCTTCTGTAATATTATTCGAGATACGTGCATACATGAACACTTGCTTTCACATAGAATAATAACCTTATAAAACAAATAAATAAAAAATGCAACATGATTCATTATCGCCTTCAATTCAGCTTCAGCCTTGGCTTAGTCCACAGGCGGCTGGGACAATCTATATGCCGGCGACATATTGAACGTACATAAAAAAAAAGAACAGGCTGGAAACGGTGTTCAAGGCTTCTCGCCAAACGGGCGTATATAAAGCTTTATCTTCTCCAAAAACTATACCACCTTTCCCCGAGGACCATACTGTCGTTTTTCCCTGTGCTGAAAATCTTCCAAATACCCGGGAGATCAAAGGGACCGACGGGTGATTTAAAAACCAGATAAGGGGACTCCCCTCTGAGATTCTCCACAGAGAAAGTGGTTAAATTGCCATTACAACTATTAAGGTTTCAACACAAATGATAGCCAGATGTTGATATCTGAGCTAGCCTCTTGCTGGTCTGAGTGACAGATACAGACTGTCCAGGGTTGATGCATGCTGGGTGAAATGACATTTGAACTGGAGAAGACTCCAGATTGAACTCACTTCATAGAAGCTGTCCACAGATATACATGAAGCTTGTATCAAAATTGTGAAAAAGAATTCCTACTGTACATACCAAAAAGTCAATTTATAAATAGATTGCGAACTAAGAATGGGTTTGACAATGAGGTTTCTGGTCTGATCAAGGATGGTGCATCTTGACCGTCCATGGAATGCTAAGGACTGTCAAACTGTTTTGTAGGCCCTAACTAGTCTATTTTGTATACATTTATTTCTCTATATTCACATAGCAAGCCATCTGCACTAACCAGTCAAATCAAATCTCGACACATATATAACGATATGTAAACAGACAGTGTGGATAACAACAAGTATTTCCCGGAACAAACGAAATTAAATCCATCAATATGAATTTTCACCCATTAATCTTTTTTAACAAGAAAATACACCATTAGTTTTATTATTCAAAATGGACAATATTGTGAACTATGAATATTCCTATTATATACAGGTAATATACTACCCAGTTCAGTGCACATCGCCAGCAGTCTTTACCTTAATCGGCACCATGATCATTCATTTAAAGTACAACTGTGGTACATGTACTTTTGCAAGTTTAGGTCTTTTCCAAGATAATCTTCCAGATTTTAGAATTTATAACTTTCTTGCTTTACGACTTTAATTTTAACAACTGCGCCACAAGGATGTTGGAACTTGTGACGTTATTATGGAATGCTAAACCATGGCACAATGCAACATTGTTACACAACTGTTCCATTCTCTGCATTGCCACGACGTCCCACAGACGGTGTAAGGCGCTCTAAGTATTTGAATTTGAATTGATTTGCAATGCACCTATTACAGGCCGAGCAAATACATGAGTAATACATATTGCAACATCATCATAAAATAAGCAATAAAGAAGAGAACAATGATATAATACTATGTATATCTACAACACACTTATTGCCACAGCATCTAATATTGTTCTATTGTGCTACGATCAGTATAAAATATAACGTCGTTATAGTCATCTCTGACGTCAAAAGAGGCAGTGCAGATTCCTCCTTTCACTATAGAAAGCTGCCTTTGAACCCTCTGAGATGGAATAAATGTGAAATGTTTGGGGGAAACTTACTACGTTTTGTTAGGGTATCCCAATTACAAGATGAATTCTTTCATTTGACAAAATAGTGTATGCCAGCAAGAATTTTGGCTTACAGTATAAACAAAATTTATCTTATAAATAAACATAAACGTGTAATATTTACCTTAAAACCGAAAATATATGAATGTTTTTTGTTTAGTTTTTACCCTGTCCCAGAAATTTTGTCTTTATCATTAGCGGTACGATCTATTAGTTTTGAAGACATATTCAAAAGAGGGTGCCCTGTGGCAAAAACCATGTGATTAGTTAGCAGCGGATGTTTTCCATTATTGATCGAAGAAAGTTCGAGCGTGTACAAGAGACCGTTGATCAACAGATTCCCGGTTGTATTCGATGTACCGGGTATACGTCCGTATGCCTTTAAATTGTCTTGACCGTTCATTTATGTTATAATCATATGATGATAATCCGATAACCAATAAAACCAATAATATCAATAATACATTCCATAGTATCACTGATTAAGATGCCATGTTCAAAATAGTTAACGATAGAAATGTATTTACAGTTATGCATCTTTTACTTCTTCTTATACTGTTACAAGAAGTCCTGATTTCACCTACCGGTAAAGACAAAAATAGGACGATGTCCCAAAAATGTACACAAAGTTAGTGTTTGTAGGAAATATAAAAAATACCAGATGCTAGATTTATTTATCGGCTTGAAAACAGAAGCCGAAGTTAGTGTGAAACAATTGGTCTGTAGGTTTACAGCTTTCATCTGATTCGTCAGGGAGGAACAAAAAATATTATGGTATATAACCCACACACGTTAATATATAACTGTCAAAATTACAAACAGACATTTCCGGTCTTTGTAGGGTACATGGTTGCCTGCCGCATACAGCCCTTTTCGATTACAAGCGTCTAGTCCGTCATTCATAATTCAGCCGTCGTTATTTAAAGAATATACGCGTCCATAATCCAAAGACCTGCATATTCCTTACAACAACATCATCACCAAATTCTAAAAGACAATCCTAGTATACATGAACATAGACTAGTTTCCTGCAAAAGAGAAGCGGTCAACAGTTTTTAATGATGCCGGCAAGACATCATGATGTTCCAAATTATCGAATTCATATCGCTGATCAGTATTCTTAATCCATATGATATTTGTTGTAAAGTCGTCATCTAGAGAATGATGTATCTCAGTCACGCTGTGATTGTGACTGTTCAGAAGACCACCATGAAGATCTTGATTTACATGGGCTCGTACGGTACCTAGCCCTAAGCGGAATTAGACACAAGTTACGAAACGTAACGCCATAGATCTTGCACGCTACGCTCGTATTTTGCTATCACGATGCGATATGTACCGGTATCGCCAAATTGAGAAACTTTGAGTGGAGGCGCTTAGTGGAATAGCCCTGTTTTATAAGTTTCTGCAATATTGTTTTGTGACATTGATTAAAATCGTCACATTTAACACTGGATCCAGCAAATGCTACTAGGCGAGATATGTATACACCATATGCAGGTCCCACTGGGATATTACTGTCCAGAAAGGGATAGTTTATCATGTCGAAATAGCAATAAAGTCCACGAGAGTTATAGAGATATAGGTCTAAATATGATGTGCCTGTAGGGCTATCTGTAATTTCCTTCAAAACCAGTCAAGGTGCGTCATTTATATAGCGATTATTCACAGCAAGAAGATCTTCTATATAGCGTGCGGTAAGAAGGAACGGGCTTTGAATTGATCGATTTTAAAAAGCGCCTGCATATACATGTAATTATATTCATAAGAGAACAGATACAGGTCAGCCAACAGGGGTGCACAATTAGTACCCGTTAGATATATGCTGATGATATATTGTGTGGTCAAATTTCACAAAGATATTTTTAATAAGAAATTCAAGCAATTCTATAAACAGAGAAACATCCCATAAATTATATCCCCTATGTAGTATAGCTAGGGAATGCTTTATGGATTCTGAAATTAATATATCTGCGATCAGTTTTCTTGAACACAGGTACTATTAGTGAACTTAGACGTTCAATAAGATCCTGATGAGGAGTTGTAGTATAGAGGGTCGTGAAATCCAATGTGGATACATGTCTGTACAGTACGTGCATGACCTTTAGCGTCAACAGAATTGAAAGAGGCTTGGTGGTGCAGCTTCTAGAACCAGCTATGAATCTAGCTTTGTGTTGTGATTTATGCATTTTGGGAGTCCAGTATACCTTTGTTATGTCGTTATGATTGGTTGAAAGGCAAATATCTCTTTCCTCGAGAAACACATTGTGATTGTTGGTTCATACTTTATGTAAGAATCACGAGACAATAGCCAAGTTCGGGGATACAATAGTCAAGTCTGGGGACAACAATGTGTCTAGACAAGTACCTTTTCAAAGATACAAAGACCCAGACAATAGTTCCTACATGAAGTATCGACCTGATTGTTAATAAATCTTCAAGAGTACTAAATGCAGTTTTGGTGAGCAGCATGAGTTCATGTCTGTTATATAGCACGAGGGGAAGATTAATTTCCTCTACATGATGATTGTAGGGGAAATTGGGGTACACTGGGACAATTTTCACCTTTTTGCAAACATCTCTGTTATTATTGTCATGTAGTGTAGTCTTCTATACTCTCGTTATAACTTATATTTAGCATGACATAGTCATGCAAAAAATTCTGAAATTATCTCTTATACTTTTCTCCAGAATTCGTTTTTAAAAACGTAAAAAAATGTGTCCCAGTTTGCCCCACTATGGGGTACACTGGGACATCCACTGGGGTGCGATGGGACAATAATCAAAATGCATGTTATATCAAGTATATACTAATATGTTTCATAGGAGTTTAGAAGATTCAACAGTGATGGTTGAGTTAGTTGCTATTTCAGATCTCTGCTTCACGTAAAATATTTCCCAGGGGCCAAATTTGAGGAAAAAATATTTTGTACGATTTTCATTCCAACGAAAGCAATTGACTTTGAAAGTGTTAGTAAAACTCATCAAATCCGATAGGGTTAGCAATTATCATAATCTAGGAAACAGAATAATGCATTTTGATATCATTTTAGGGTCAAAGAAAACTTCACCATTTGATTACTATTGTCCCAGTGTGCCCCAGCAAAAGTGTCCCAGTCCGCCCCAGGTGCATGATACTTTCCATTTTATGAAAAAAAACTAATACATACATCTGAGATAATAACTATTTTTAATTTAAATTGTACCTTTGTCCATCCTTTCTCAGCAGTAACAAAATAGCCACGGAGTACAGCTGAAAACTTGGTATAACGAAATATCATCCTTGCTCTTCAGAATTTACTTGGACTGCTCAAAAACAGTTTTTTTGCTCGTAATTTTTTACCAATGGTAGTTTTTATATATAATCAATATAGGTTTTATATGGGGGTGGTAGTTTTCTGCTGATAATATTGTAATGTGCTTCCTGTACTTAAGAAAGGAGCTAGACGGCTTGTCCCACTGTGCCCCATGTCCCACTGTACCCCAATCTCCCCTATATGTACATCATATCGTTGTTAGTTTATCGTCGCTATATGCTGAACGCAACGATTAACCCTAACTCACTCCTGCAGTTTGGGAGTAAGCAGACCTATTTGATGATGATGCATGTATCTTTACGCTCAATTCCTTAACCAGCATCCGGTAATTGTAATATTTATATATGAATATTATATTATTTATTATTGGGAGCTTTGTCTGCTGAGACTATGACGAATTTACTCTGGAGATTTGCTAGAACTTCTTGTCAATTGAGGTTTCTCAGTATTTGTTTTGCTTGAAAAGGGTACTTCACAAAAGGGGGAAAAAAACAAAAACTGCCATCTATATATAATGAGTGCAGTGATAAAAATTTTACCATAACAATTAGTATTTGAAATTTAGAAAATAAATATTCCCCAATTTGCTACATTTCGGTAGAATTACCCCATTTGTACTGGTATGTGTATATATCGCCCATGAAATAAGTTTTGCTTTCGATGAAATTAGGAATAACATAAAATACAGAGTGAGCATATTTCATTAAAAGCGAATAAAGGGGCAGGTTTGCCCCTGGTAATACTTGGTATTTGATTAAATTATAAACCAGACAAGACTACTACATGATGCTCCATACATAAGCTACACAGTGAGTTCCGGTATTTTAGACATGATCAAACCACTTCAGCATTTTGGTATACATGCAAATGTTGACGAAAACTGCTGCTATCCAACACTGTTGCACCCGGAGAATGTTAAACCAGACTGATCCTCCCACAAGTATTGGTACACTGATGGCACTAGAGGTTCTCATAGAGGAAGCGTTGAATGTGCTAAGTTTATTGATAATACTTGTATAGCGTGTTTTCACATCAAAAATGTATTCACACTCCTTTTATACACTTCTTAACAATGATTATTATTACCAACAACTTATTATTCTTCCTCCATACATTATTCTTCCTCAACACATTATATCTTGAAAAGTCTTAATGTTAGCTGCCTTCCTGAAATCCCGATTTTCAAGCTAGTGAATTGGTAACAGATGTAGATTCTGAGAGCGACTGGGGTGACTGGACTATGCTGTATCTAGCTGGCCCAAAGTAGCTCCTCTCACTGTAGCTCATAAAATCTGACCTGGTCCTTGGCTGTCTGACTTGATGGAACTACTCATTATTAAGACTTTGATAGATTGCACTGGACATCTCAGCTAATTTATAATTGGAGTCCTGTGGATTTTATGGCTCATTAAACTCTCTCTCTGGGACAAATCCAGCACAGGCCAGTTGCACGACATGAATCTAGATGCAATGAACATTCTGATGAATGCGCGAACTCATATGCATTGAAAAATTAAGTTTGCAATACAAAATACATAAAAAAATTGTAAATACATTAAATTGTGACAGACGGGATATGTGACAGACAGGACACTGATCTGATAACAGTGGATTTAGTGAAAATATGACCTAAAACCAAACAATGTGAAGTAAACTAGTGCACAATGAAGATCTTAATTGTAGTATTGATCTACATGATTAAAAAAAGTCTGGAAACAGAAAGATAATTTATAGGGCATGAGATAATGCGTATCCAATCAATTCACACACAAACCGATTCACCCACAACTTCAGGTCGATTCACCCACAACACAGTCAACTCACTCACAACCAGGTTAATTCACCCACAGTCTCAATCTTGGTTTATTCAACATATTTAATGGATATGGATATGGAGTACATCCAGGATACCTGGTTGGAGAACTCGGTCTGGCTGTATGAAGCCATTCCTGCGAGCCAGTGTATCGATCTATCTGTTAAATCAACCCAATCAGAAAACGAGCTGAACTAGCTGATAAGGCCAATCCGCTGTGAGCTGAGTGTGAATTTCATCGTGGGCCCAACTGCTTATTATTTAACTTGAAATGTGAAGATATGTTTTATATCCTTGAACCTCTGCTCTTCCGTCAGGCAGAGTTTCTAAACTTGCAGATGAGACTAGTATCGGCGGTGAAACTTCGAAAAAAAGAAACTCTACTGTCAGATCCAAGGAAAGATTCTTGGATTATGAGGAGACGATCGAGTATCGTGATGGAAGTGAGACTGTATCCCAGCTTCTGCGAGCCATCGGAAACCTGTATGGACCAACAGCATGAACTGCTCTTCCTGAATTTTTTGTCACATAATTTTGTTCTAAATGCTGGAATTTCAAAGTGTGCTTTGATACCATTTTATTTGCTATTTTATTTATTTATATATTTATGAAACAATACTATTTTAAGAAACATAGATTGTACAATGTAAGTATCATATTTCACGGTCTGTACTTAATGATATATATTGTGCAGTATATATTGTGTATATTTTATTCAAAAACATATAATATTCAAACTTGATCATTCTGAAGAATAAAATGTAGTTAATAGACTAAGCAATGTTTTGCCTCTTATTTGTAATCTTCCCATAGATTATTTATACAATGAGTGATTGTTTACTACACGGTGACACCGGTGGATTAATTCTCAGTTACTTCAAATGTTGCTCTGAAATCAACCTTGGCTAAAATTCTATTGTTTATTAATTTTCCATAACACTTTTCCAGACTATCGCTCTCCAAAAAGCAGTCAAATAATTGCCCAATTGTCCTGAAAGGAGGTGTTCGGTTTGACCGTATTTTTTTCCTTGGTATGTTGCGTTTATAAACCGAAAATATAATTTCTTCTCGTTTACTTTAAAGGTAAATAAACAAATTGCTTATGGATAACAACTTCTAGTTTATTCAGGACGACGTTTCGATACAGGTACTAGTATCGTTCTCAAGTCAATGACATCAATAAGTAAATAATCAGTATATATACATTTCCTTGAGTAAATGTCAATAGGATGATAACAATAGTATAACACTAGGTGAGAAATTTATAATAGGAGAGGATTATACTGTGGAGATGGCTGGATTGATTAACAATATGGATTAATTAACAAGGTGGGCTTCTAGGCACGGTGGGGTTCCTGGATTAGAAGGTCACAGGCGCTGGGGATGAATAGGCCCTGGTCTCTGTTCAGTTGTGGTTTTGTTCTTTTGATGTGGACGGCCTCCAGTAGTTTTCTGTTTTTCCAGTGCATGTGGTTTGTGGCAAGGGGTTAGGTGTTGTTCCAGTTGATTGAGTGGGTGGGGTTTTCTTTGATGTGGTCCGAAACTGCTGATTTCCCGTCTTGTTTGGTCACAGAAGATTTGTGTTCTTTTATTCGTTTATTGAGGGGTCTTGATGTTTCGCCGATGTAATGTTTTTTTGCAACTGCAATCCAACTTGTAGATTACACCTTTTGGCTGGGGTTGGGTGGTTTGGGCTTTTTTACCGGTCGCATTGATGTGATTCTTTAGTTTTCTGTTGGTTGCACAGGTTGTCTGGATGCTGGCTCGTGTCTGGAGTAATCTGGCGACCTGGTGGCTTGTCTTGCCTATATAGGGTAGAGTAATTCGAATATTTGGACCCTCTTCTCTGATGGTACGTTGTCTCTGGTTTGGTTGTAGGGCTTGTTTTACAGTTTTTTCCACTAGGTGTTTGGGATAATCGTTGTACTTGCTAAACACGGTCTTGATGTGGGAGATTTCGTTGTGAAGGTCGGTTGAACAGATGGATTGTGCTCGTTTGGTTAGTGTTGAGATGATGGCTGTCTTTGTTTGGGCTGGATGGTTGGATCTGTAGTGGATATACTGGTCGGAATGGGTGGGTTTTCGGTATACGCTAGTTTGTAGGCCGGTTGGTGATCTGCTGACAAGGACGTCCAGGAAAGGGAGAGCGTTGTTGGTCGTTTCCATGGTGAATTTTAGAAGTTGATGCTGGGTGTTGAGATGGTTGAGTAGTGTGGTCGGGTCATCCGTTTGTTGAAGGGGAACGAAAGTATCATCCACTTTTCGTAGCCAGACTACAGGTTGGACAGGGGAGGTTTGGAGGGCCCGGTGTTCAAGGTCAGTCAGGTAAATTTCCGATACTATGGGTGACAGCGGGGAACCCATGGGGAGTCCGTGGATCTGTTCATAGAATGTGTCTCCCCACGAGAAGTATGTGGATGATAGGCAGCACTGTAAAAGCTGGATTATGCTGTTGGTCGAAAGGGTCGTGTTGTTGATCGGGTATGCCTCCAACTTTTGTTTGATAACTTGTATGGCATCAGTGGTTGGTACATTCGTGAATAAGTCAACGACATCATAGCGTACTAGTTGACATGGAGTGCTGATGTTCTAGAGAGTCCTTAATGTATGACGTGGCTGATCTTCTTAATGGGGCGAGGAGCTGGGTCAGATGTTGTGCTGTGTTATAGAAGACGGTGTCTCTGGAGCATATCAGTAAGCGGGCTTTGATCGGATCTTTGTGAATTTTGATCGTTGCTCTGGCATATGGGGGCCGTGGATGTTGGATGAGTAGCTTTTTGTGGAGGTCTGGCTGTATTTCGTTCTTCTTTTTCAGGTCTTTGAGAACGGCTCTATGTTGAGGGTCGTAACGGTTGGTCGGATCTTTTTTAATTACTTTATAGGTGCTCTGGTCGGTGAGGAGGTTGCCAACAAGGTTGTGGAAGTCCGTGGTGTCAAGGATGGCGGTGGCTTTCCCTTTGTCTGCTGGGGCAAGGACTATGGATTTATCCGTTTTCAGTTCAGTGATGGCACGACGTTCACCTTGGGACAGGTTGTCAGTCTGGGGTCGAGCTTTGGAAAGGATTTCGGCTACTTGATGTCTTAAATTGTCTACATTTCCACCTGGTGCTAATTGTTGTAGGCCTTTCTCGACGTTTACGATGAATTCATCTGTGGGAAATTTGTGGTTGGTGGGCGTAAAGCTTAGGAACGGTCTCCATTTATCGTTTTTCCTTCAATCGCGAATTTTCTTTGGTTTTCTCGAAGAAATCCCGATCCTATCGGGAATTCATCGAGAGAATGTCGAGAAAATAAAATGGAAAAACCCAAATCGTTTTCAAAATTCTCGATTGATTTTCTCGATATCAGTTTTTATTCGTTCTTTTTGACCCATCGAGAATCAATCGGTTTTTTTTTCGATCGAGAGAATGTCGAGAAATTTTGATCGAGAAAGCGTCGAGAGAATATCGCGAAACCATCGAGAGGCGAATGAATACAATGACGTCATTATCAGGCTAACGCCTGTTTACGCCGCTGTGCGTGATTGCGCTGTATAGGTCGGAATAAAATTGAACTATTGCCGGCGCTTTAGAATGAAAAATTAACGTATTTTTCCCGTGGTTATTTTTAAGAGCTAAGTAGGAATATCGTTAGTATTGGTTAGTGTTAGTTTGCCAAATTATTCAACTTAAGCAGATCAGTTCGGATTAGCTTGAAGTTGAACATCCGACTTCCCCGTACGACCCATAGCAGTATTTACGGTAATACGTTAAATTAAACCACATGTTATCGCTGGCAGTTCATCTTTTATATTTATAGGAAATGATCAGCATTGAAATCATTTTTACGTATGTAAGTTACAACAATAGGTCTTGTAGAAAGGACAAAGAGAGTTGAGTCTACAGTGGGTTCAATTTTGCCGGCAATAAATGATTACTATCCGGACTTTTTTGATCTTCCGCGAAAGAATAATGCGTACTTCATACACATCATGAGGAATAAACACATACCGTTACATGATATTTTACGACGGAATAACTGGTCTATGGTTCAACGAACAATTTACGGCATTTGGACAAAAATGACCAACGTCAATAACTTAAATGGTCTTATAATGGGCAAATCCGTCTTATATGTCTGTATTGTATTGCTTTTAGCCCTGGGGCATAAATGTGCAAATAAATTCTATCTATCTAAATGAAAAAATACTGAGTAAATTGTGTGATTTAAAAAAAAATCTATTTCTTGAATGAACAATATGAATTCAATGTTTTGATATATAGCGGGCTATATTTCTAGATTTTTTCAAATACCGGTATTAAGAAAAAAATATCACTCTACCTGGGGATGGACAATGTAATTCCCTGAAAGCTCGTAAATACAGTCAGAATGTATTTGTACAAAATTGTATCCGTCGTCATTCTTTATTCTCCCGTAGGCATACACTTACTTGCTAATACATAAAGGGAAGCTGCATGGGTACTGGACTGACAATTTCCGCTGTCATGTGTTGTTGTTGTCGTCGTCGTCCAAATAGCGATTTCTCTTTCTTCTTCAATCACAGTTGCCGTGTACGCTATCAATGTAAACTGAATTGCCTGACTGACTGCTTCCTACACAACTACTTGTTGTTTTATCATACAAACACAATTTGGCTGGTTGAGACACAATAATTACAAACTATAGTGTAACGTTCTCGCTAAACTGACGACTTGGCAAAGATTCCCGCGGCTGAACGATGTAGCCTGGTTCCCTAGCTTAGTTGTACAGATAAGCAATGTGATAGTAAGTTAGGGTACCAGGATAGGCGAAGTCAATAGCGGGACTACTTCCATCGGTTTTCAATCGTTTTTTTTTTGTCCACTGGGAAAATTCTCGAAGGTTTCTCGACTGATTCTCGATATCGTTTTTCATTCGGGAAATTTCTCTCGAATAAAAACCGATCAAAATAACGAAAGAAAAGCGACTTCGCGAAGCATTCGAGTTTTCTGAAAAAAATACTCCATTCCCTCTCACCTTTGAAAATCTCGATATCGAGAAAAAAATACAGATTTCTCGACGAAAAACCGAACGATTTTTGGAGACGGTTCCTTAACCCCTTGGAAAGCAGTTTGAGTTGATCATCTGTAAGCTGTTTGCTACTGAGGTTCACTACGGTTTTGGCGAGGTATATCTGCTTATCTGTATACTCGTGTCTAACTGGGGCGGTCTGTTGGCGGTTGAGTTGGTCGAACTTCTTCAACTGGTTGAGTTTGATTTTGGTGTTCAGGGAGGTATTGGACGCAGACTGGGATTGGCGGAGTTGGCGGTAGAGTGCTGGTTGGATAACCGATTCAAGCTTATTTTGTTGTTTGATGATGGCGGTTAGTGATATAGCCTTGGTTCTACGGTGGTGTCTGATCCGTTCTTTAACCAATAGTCTACTGGCATTGTCGGTGATTCTCTGGGCGGCTTTAGACTTAACAGGAGGTGCCATTCTGAGGCCTTTAGGTATAATATCATGATTTCGGCATCTCAGTAAAAAGGTCACATGGTTGCTGCTCTTGAGGTATTTCTTTTCCAGGTTGTTGAGTTGGTTGATGTCTCGGATTGCCGCATCTCCATGGTGATGACGTATGGTTTCTTCAAGTGGCATTTAGAAGTTGGGAAGTAGATTAATAAACAAATTGCTTATGGATAACAACTTCTAGTTTATTCAGGACGACGTTTCGATACAGGTACTAGTATCGTTCTCAAGTCAATGACATCAATAAGTAAATAATCAGTATATATACAGTTCCTTGAGTAAATGTCAATAGGATGATAACAATAGTATAATACTAGGTGAGAAATTTATAATAGGACAGGATTATACTGTGGAGATGGCTGGATTGATTAACAAGGTGGATTAATTAACAAGGTGGGCTTCTAGGCACGGTGGGGTTCCTGGATTAGAAGGTCATAGGCACTGGGGATGAATAGGCCCTGATCTCTGTTCAGTTGTGGTTTTGTTCTTTTGATGTAGACGGACTCCAGTAGTTTTCTGTTTTTCTAGTGCATGTGGTTTGTGGCAAGGGGTTTGGTGTTGTTGCAGTTGATTGAGTGGGTGGGGTTTTCTTTGATGTGGTCCGAAACTGCTGATTTCCCGTCTTGTTTGGTCACAGAAGATTTGTGTTCTTTTATTCGTTTATTGAGGGGTCTTGATGTTTCGCCGATGTAATGTTTTTTGCAACTGCACTCCAACTTGTAGATTACACCTTTTGGCTGGGGTTGGGTGGTTTGGGCTTTTTTATCGGTCGCATTGATGTGATTCTTTAGTTTTTTGTTGGTTGCAAAGGTTGTCTGGATGCTGGCTCGTGTCTGGAGTAATCTGGCGACCTGGTGGCTTGTCTTGCCTATGTAGGGTAGAGTAATTCGGATATTTGGGCCCTCTTCTCTGATGGTACGTTGTCTCTGGTTTGGTTGTAGGGCTTGTTTTACAGTTTTTTCCACTAGGTGTTTGGGATAATCATTGTACTTGCTAAACACGGTCTTGATGTGGGAGATTTCGTTGTGAAGGTCAGTTGAACAGATGGATTGTGCTCGTTTGGTTAGTGTTGAGATGATGGCTGTCTTTGTCTGGGGTCCTAGATGGCTGGAGATTCACCGATCTTTAAAGGTTATTATTAGCTTGAAAGCGAAAATACTGAATTTTCATATGCTCAATTTTCATCGAGAGGAGATTTGTCAAAAAGAGTATTAGAAAATAAGCATTTGCTTGTTTTTGCAATTTTTCAAATTTTTGAAGGGAATTCCATTCATATATAAAATATGACACCTTTAACCAAAACGAGTCTTACATATCGACATGTGGTGGGTTTGATCCAAAATGATACTGAAGAATCGTTTTGGTTAAAGGTGTCATATTTTCATGATATTGAAATATGCCAAAACGCTTATAATGCTCTGAAAGGGTGTAGTTCACCGCTATTCGGCACATGATTCCTCATTTTGATAATTGTAACAGCTGCTTGGCCGAATGGTTACAGTGTCGGACTGAAGATTAAAAAAACACCAAAATTTTGGTTCGAATCCCCAGATCCCCGAAAAAAAATTTCTTCGTTTTTTCCTTTTTCTCCCATCTTCATCATTTTGTACTTTAAAATGAAATAAAGACAGCGAGCCCCTAACGCCCATTATCCCTTATTTCAATATAATTCGTCAATAGAATTGCACACAAACAACTCACACACAGTCAGTGTTTGAATATTCTGACGATCCAGCCGAGAAAAAATTAATTGTTACACATATATAATTTCGTCTTAGGGCAGCGGAAAGTTGTAACTATGAATTGAAAAGTTATAAGGTTAAACTTGTCTTATATATCGGCCTTTCATTAGGGGAATGACCATCAATAAGTGACGACACTTGCTTTCCCAGATGATTATGCATGTGCCAATATGTGTCAATGGTAGACGTATGAGAATATGAACCAGAATTCCCCATTGGACTGTCCTCGCCTGTCTGACAAAGAGTTGGGGAATACCTGAGCATTACCTTACAATTGACCGGCCGGCTCGGAGCGAGACAATATAGCAGCAGAGAGCGACTCTGAAGGGAAAAATAGCCATCTAAAGCGAACACCTCCTTTAGTCATTATGTATAATGATTATGGAAACACTGAGACTTTGGGTGAATTGACCTGGTTGTGGGTGAGTTGACTTTTTTGTGGGTGAATTGACCTGAAGTTATGGGTGAATTGGTTGTGGGTGATTCGGTTTGTGGGTGAATTGACTGTGAATCAGATAATGTCCCGTCTGTCACGATAAGTTGTCCCGTCTGTCACGTCACTAAGTGGCGAAATCCATTATTAATCTTCTTCATAGAAAAACTGTTAAGCTTAACTTTGATTACTTGATTGGTCTACTAACATTTGATTCACATCAAAAGTTGATTTTCATATGAGCAGGAGATAGAAATCTATCTTGTCTATTCCTTTTTCAAATGCGTGGTCCCTGCTTGTCCTGTCTGTCACATTTCTCAATTCCAATTGAAAAGAAAATATTAATAATAATTATTTCAATGTTTCTGTCTTAAGTTAAAGTACAACTAGTTTACTAACCACTGATAAGTTTTTGCTTAGATTTTCATTAAATTTGATTTAATAGAGACTTGTGTTGACATCACAGGGTGGCTATCTTTTGTCCCGTCTGTCATGCTGGAAATGACCAGCTAACAATCCAGAGAACGGTCTACAATTTTGTGCTTCTGAGAATGTATATGTAACATATATCACATCTTTCATTGAATGATAAACTAAAATGAGCTTAACTCTTGGTAACTAGTTGACTTCGAAGCAAGAGCTGAGAGCTCACATATCCCACACTGAAATCGGCAAAAAAATAGTTTTCCTGCAAATGGATTCCTTTCAGACGAGAGAATTTTTCATGTAGGAAGAAGAAAGTGATGAAGTAAACCTTTGTTCTTGAGTTGATAAACAGGTATGAAGTTCATAAAGGACCCCATCTAGTAAATGTATGGTTTTGATTTCACCACAGTTTAACTAAATCTAGCTGTTTCAAACAGAAAATATTCCAAACTAACACAAAAAGTCAGCTAAACTTGATTCAGTTTTTGGGGGGGGGGCTGTGACCTTGACCTTTGTCAATTTGATCTCTTTGCCATGCGAGTAAGGTATACTCAAATTGGAATGGACAGAACGCAACATCGCATTACACAACCTCGTCTTTGACAGGCATATAAAATTGTGACTTTTAATGATTTCTTGATTTTGGGGTCAATGTGACCTTGACATTTGACCCGCATTTTGGTATGTAACACATGTCCCTCTGATGTATCTATACTGGCAGAAAAAAAAGTTATTTTTAATGATTTCCTGATTTTGGGGTCACAGTGAACTTGACGCTCGGTCTTGTCCTACATTTCGGTACGTGCCACGTCATGTCCCTCTAATGTATCTACTGACGCAAAAAAAGTAATTTTCAAAGATTTCTTGATTCTGGAGTTAAAGTGACCTAACTGTTGACCTTGACCTAAATGTTGGTACATGACAAACCGTCCCCCCGTAATCATGATTTCGTCGAAATCCATGGGCATCCAAACTGATACCCGCAATTTCAGTTTACGGGTATCTACCAGCATCTACTGAAGTGACGAGAAATTGAAGTGTGGAGATTAAAGTGGAATACACATTTGTGTGCATGTAATCTTTTCATGTTTACTGCTGTTAATAGGATAATTGATTTTCCCATAATGTTGTTCCCACCCCTGTGCAACCATTCGATTCATTGAGCTGATCTTCGACCATCCAACTTTCTCTTGAGCAACTACAAGAACATGCAGCATGATTTATGAAATTATGTCAAGGGACAATATGTCAAGGATTGTCCCCTTGAATTAATTTAATTTGGATCTGTAAAATGGAGTCACTTGAAAATTTTCGATTTGAGGTTATGGACCTTGATTATATTCTCATTATGGACTACAGAATAGCTCTGTCACGGGTCACCAGCTCAGCTTCCGACTTAAGTCATTACGAATGAAGTGCTGGATATAGTAATACCATCATCATGACACCTAGCAAGGCGAGCAAATAACTTACATTTGTTGATGAATTAAAGAAACACGCAATTATTTTATGAACTTAAGATTGATGTAATTTGAAGTCGACAAGAAATTACGAACAATTGAAACGGACACACATTTCAGAAGTTTACCACAGTAGTAACTAATCAAGCCCACGCGTGTCCTCCATGTTTACCGTTTGTTACGTTATAGATCGACCGTAAAACGGTAATGTTTTCTGAAATTACATTCTCCTATAAACGGTTGTTTGATGTAAATGATCGTAGCTAGAGATGATACGACGAAAATCGCTTAGTACAAGAGAATGCACGCAGCTGCCATAATTCGCCGGCCATTTAGACGTCGTAAAAATATGAACTTCCGCCATTTGTAAAGCCTGCGGTCGATGATTTCTAGGTAAAATATCGTTTATTAAAGCCAAATATGTTTTTTTTTATCGATACAATTTTCCCCCGACATTATTTTACGGGTATCCGAACAGATTCCCGTGAAACGAATGAACGGGTATCTCCACGAATATCGGATACCCATCGAAACGCAAGGCTTGCTACATTTTGGTATGTAACACATCGTCCCCCTAATGTATCGGACACAAAAACACATTATTTTTAATAATTGCCTGATTTTGGCAATTGAATCTACTCACAAAAAATGAGTAATTTAAAAAAATTAGTAATTTTTTTTCCCGATTTTTAGATCGCACTGACCTTTGACCTTGATTCTTGGGTCACAGTGACCTTGACGATTGACCTGGATCTAAATCTTGGTTCGTGACAAAACGGCTCCCGTAAATTCACGATGGACTAAAAAATCATGATTTTTAACAATTTTATGATTTTTGGATCAGTGACCTTGACCTTTGACCGTGACCTACATTTTGGTAGGTGAAACAACGTGTCCCCCTAATGTATATACTGACGCAAAAAAATATTTTTGATAATTACAACACATATAAGGGAAGTGGGAAGAGGTGCCGACTTACTGACTGCGTCACATGACTTCACAGAATAGTCTTCTGGTTAACCTATTCTAAAGCACATACCAAGAATCTAACGATTCTTGATATGTGTTGTATCTCGGGTATGCTTTTATTGTACCTGTTCATGTGGCAACTTGGGTGATATGACCACACGGCCCCTAGCACCGGCACAAGCGGTACTAGATACAAATCTAGAGAGCTATGATGGAAAGGCTCTGACAACTCGTATACTGGTAATTGGTGAGCTGTTTCGCTGTAACAACTCGTACATTGGAGATTGGTGAGCTGTATCGTCGTCAGATGTAAATGACGGAATCCAACACAAAAGACTAGTCTGTAACGCACGATGTCGACCCAGCATCAACTTCCCACAAATGCCAACATATATCAAAGACCAAAGGGTCTGTACAGGGGGCGGGCCTCGGGGACGAAACGTCCACCAGCAGAATCTCGCCATATACAGGCAAAAATTACAACACATATAAGGGAAGTGGGAAGAGGTGCCGACATACTGACTGCGTCACATGACTTCACAGAATAGTCTTCTGGTTAACCTATTCTAAAGCACATACCAAGAATCTAACGATTCGTGATATGTGTTGTATCTCAGGTACGCTTTTATTGTACCCTGTTCATGTGGCAAAACTGTCCCAGATATAGACCGGACACGAGGGACGGACAGGCAGAGAGACGGACGGAGACCGCCATCACATGTTCGCCTTTTGGGCGGGCGTATAAATTTCGCGATCCCCAAGCCAACGTTTGCTGGTATTGTTGTTGTGTTGTACACATAGTTGGAGGGGAAGTTTATAAGTCATTTAAGCTTGTCCTGTGTTTCATGTCATCTGAACCAAAGTACTCAGGTTAATTTCTATGCAACTTTTATTCAACGTGTTCTCTTGGTTGACACATTATAGATTCTAGCTAAATGTTCAACTTCGGGAGATCAATCTGCTGCTGCCTTATATACATATACAATCGTAAATATTATCAATGCTTGACTGTTCGAAAAGCATTGCATGCAGAAATATTATATGTATAATGAATTCGCAACCATTTTGACAGTTTTTGAGATGAAAATGAATATGCAAATGTTTTTTGTATGAAAATGAATAAAAATTGAGTTCTTTGTTCAAGCGCGCAATTTTTTTTAGTTTATTTAATTTCAAAAATTGAGTTCGATAAAAGATAATTCCCGAATTGTCCCAACTATGTAAATGCCACCGTGCATTACCGAATTAAATTATTATCTTTTAAAAAGATCAATGACAATTACATTTTGAAGTTCTGGTTTTCAATATGAATGTTTATCGAAAAAAAATGCTTGGAAATTCCAACTAGAACTTCAAAATCCCATTTTTCAATTAATTTTCACATTCATATTTAAAATTACTAATTCAAGTTACTTAGAATATATGTGGATAAATCACAGATTCCAACATGACAAACATCAAGTCTTGTCTAGTATGGAGGTAATAGAATGTTCTTTCTACTGGATATAACAGTATAGTAAAATGGTAGGAAGAGCCATAACTTTTTTAGAAAGGTCTAAACATTGAACATATCGATTACATTGCCCTCTCTAAATTATTTGTAGTAAAATCCCACCAGTACCGTTCTTCCTGTCAGATGAGAACAGAGGCATATTTTGTGGAGACAATACCATACCACCAGGCAAGAAGGGAGATGGAAGACAAGAAGGCAGTCTTGTTACTTGGCGAGATCGGGGATGGGAAAACATCGATCATTCAATACATAGCAGCTAATCCTATGGAAGGTTACCTCCCAGTATTCTACAAGAAGCCCGAGGAAATTCAGCAATACATCGATCAAATACAGGGAAATAACATTAGACTATTGTTTATATCTGATGATCCTGTTGGGGGTTCATATACGCAACAACAACTGGTAGATAATTGGGCCCTCAGGTTGGAGGATCTGGAAATCTGTCTGACTCACAATGAGCACAAATTTCTCTTTGCGATGAGAAAAACTGTCTGGGCTGATTGTAAGGTACATTTTGAAAAGAGTAAATTTTTCTGTAACAAGATTGAGGTGACAACTGCAAATTTGAATGAGTCCGACAGAGTCAGAATGTTAGAAAAATATCTGGGTAATTCAGGAAAACTGAGAGAAAGGGAAAAACAAGGTATTGTCAAGAGCAAAAAACTCATAGCATATGGTCAGTGTTGTAAGCTTATGGGTGACGCTATTGAAAAAGATCAGCCAGGGGAAGAGCTTGTTCAAATATTTGAGTCACCTTTCTCCTATCTTTGTTCGGAGTTAAAGAAAATGGCAGGAAAAGAGAAAGAAAAATATGCTATTCTTTGTCTAGTCATGCTCTGTGGTGGTAAACTAGAATGTGAACAACTCACGGGTACATTGTATGATATCAAAGCTGATGTTAGAGAAAGAATTGATGTCGTTTTTGATGCATGTGACTTTCCAAATGTAACATGTGGAGGTCTACAAAAGTGGGCTGAGAAATTATCTGGGACTTATTTAGAAAAGGTGCAGGCAACAGGAGAAGATTCCAGTACGTGTGAAGTATATAAATTCACCCATGATTCCATACACGAAGCAGTGACGATGGAGTTTGCACAGCTACGTCTCGGATATTGTTTGAAATATCTGAACCGTGATGTTGTTGTGAACATCGCGCGTCCTTACAACTACGAAAAACGAGAGCAGGAATTTGCCATCAATGTTCCTACAGATTGTTACGGGAAACTAGCGGGAATCTTCACAACGAAGGTCATCGACGAAAACGGAAAGGGGGGCCTGGATGAAGTATTCAACAGCCCGTGTGCGAAAGACGAACCATTTCAAATTGTGTGGATTGATTACCTGAGAAAAACCTCGCAGGATCAACTAACAGCTTTCAGTCAGAGTGAAGACCGGATTGGTCCGTGTATATTGTATTGTGTAGCTAAGTCCGGAGTCCACAAACTTGTCCACAAACTCCTGGAATTTCTGCACCACGATGACCGCCATCTTGTCTGCAGTAAGTGTAGTGGCGAGTCTTGGCTGCCGTGTGTGTTGGAGGGAGCAGTTGAGGTTGACGATGTACAAATTGTGACATCATATTGGACCTCACTCATATCAACCCGGGATCGTAAGCGGATGAAGTGGTATGGACTGATGAGAGCAGGTCAGTATGGTAGTATCAGAACGGCAGAATGGTTCCTACAGACCGACTATTGTACAACACCTTGTATAGGAGAGGATTGCCTCTGTTTAGGTGGACTGTGGTGGGCCTCATGGAGAGGTCATACTGACTTGGTTAGACTGTTTATATCATCTCATGGTCAGAATGTGAATACAAGACTCCCTTCTACAATCGAGTATATGGGAGGTACAAGTCTTCACGGGGCTGCTCTGTATGGACGGTCAAATGTCGTCAGGTTCCTCCTCTCAATCGGAGCAAACGTTAATGCGAGGGATAGGCGTGGGTGTACAAGTCTTGACTTGGCTGTTAGTGAGGACCACACAGAGATTGTCAATATGATCCTGGCTAGCGGAGGTCGTCTTGAAAAAGAAAAGAGAGCGAGAGAAAAACTGTGGATTTGAACTTAGAGCTTTGACTACGGATTTTGGTTGTTTACTTACTTCTAAGTTTCAAAGATGTAAATTAACGTTTGGATCTGTTTTTGAATTACAAGCGTCTAGTCCGTCATTTATAATCCAGCCGTCGTCCATTAGAGAAAATCCGCGCCCATAATCCAAAGACCTATTCCATTTCCATATAACATTATTATCTCCAAATTCAAAGAGACAATCATAGTATAGATAAACATAGGTTTCCCTCCACAGTTTCGTAGTAATGGCTCCTCTCTAATTTCATAATACGATAGACTGCCCTTGTTCTGCTACATCATAATTCTTCTGGTCTTCTCAATAGCTTATATCTATAATGCCATCCTATTCAGCATTATCAACGCTGCAAACGAGTACGTACAAATCGAGGGCTGGCTTCGTCTACACGCTGATCGGGATCATGGAGTAAAGTTTGTCATCCTTCAGTTATGCCCCTTGGGTGTGCCTGAAAATCGGGACTCATTTACGGGAAGAAAATCTGACGGGCAGGTTGACACCCACTTTTGTTTGCCTTTTTAAGCTGAGACCGGACCAGGGAACGTGTGTAAGAAGTTTAATTATAATCGCTCTTACAGATTTTTCTGGAAATTGAGCCGAATTTGACCATTTTTCGACATTTTTAATGGGACGGCTAGCATTTCCAAGTCCTTCCACCACTTCGTGGCGGAGGATAACAAATGGAAAGGGAATGTGTATTGTATGGATTATCATGGATTAAGGATACTGATCAGCGATACGGATTTGATATTTTTGGAACATCATGATGTCTTTGCCGGCATCATTGACAACTGTTGACCGCTTTTCTCTTGCAGGAAACTAGCCTATATTTATGTATACTATGATTGTCTTTTCGTATTTGGTGCTAATACTGTTATATGGAATAGGTCTTTGGATTAAGGACGACGGCTGAATTATGAATGACGGACTAAACGCTTGTAATTGTATTATTATCATGCAAACAGACTCAATATGAGCCCAAGATATGAGCCTAAAATAGTAAGCTATGCTTGTGAAACATGTCGGTTGTGACAAACGGGTACTAGGAGCTAAAATAATCCCTTGGATTAGAACTTGACGAAAGAAACTCGAGTTTCAGGTGATTCCATATGGCCGCCATCTCGAATTTATCCATTATATTCTGTGCTCATGATCACGGCAATGACCACCATAAAAATTCGAAGCCGGAGCTAAAATAAGCTCTTAAATTAAAGTAAAACTTAAGAAAGCGTGAGTTTAAGATCCCTCATGAACACCATTTTGAGTTTGACCATTATTTGTTGCCCTGAAGTCCATATACGTATACTCAAAATTAGCCCAAATTAATACGGAATGAAGAGAAACAGCTCTGTTTCGTGGAATTAATAATAGTACGATAGCTAAAATAACCCATTTAATCTAGGATACAGTAGAATACTGCATCATAGATCGAATTAGACTATAACAACATGACCGAGTTTCATATGGCCTCACAATGGCCGCCATTTTGAATTTCACTCTTATTACGCAAATAGGCTCAACATGGATCCAGAGTGATAATTTATGGTGCAAAATAGCATGCCAGCAAAATCACAAAACATTTTGATAACATTTGCAAATGGTTATATTAAAACATTTCGGAAAACAGTTAATAACATCTCCAAAACGCTTAAAAAACAGCTCAACATTTATTATTATTAATCGCTTTAACCCTACCATGTTACCCATCCCTTTTGAGATGGGTAACATGTGAGATGCTTCATAATGCTACATGTTTCACCCTGTTTTTCCATGAAAACATGTCTCATAAACGCAAGAATACAGCTATTTGAAGGGTGTGACATGTTTCAATCGCGTTGCCGTTTCACTATAATGACCCGAATAGCTGTTTGAAGCTCTTTGAAACATCAAAGCCGAAACACGTATAACCGAATCGTCTCCAGGAACACAGTATAAAAGACTGATAATGCTGCCTGATGCATGGAAGTACTGGCTTCCAAAAAATTATTTCTGGTCTTTAACGATCGTGAATATATCTGTCGTTATTGAGAATAAACAGACCGACCAGTTTAATTGAATTATTTGCATCATAATATGACTCTTCCAGGCCTAGGGTATTTAAGGCCCGCCAAGGCCTGGGAAGAGACGCCTCCTCCCCATTAAATATGTTTTTACTCCTTGTGTCTAAAAGCACCCACAATATATATTGGGGTCCGCTCTGCTAGAAAGCGCAAAAATAAAAAAAAATCCAATCCTTGAACACTTCACAGTTACGTCATATTCTAAATATGAATTTTTGGTCGATTTTTCGGTCAGATTTTCCACTTTGTTTATTTGTGCTACGTTCTCCGAAGTAAACTACACAGTACATTAGGGAATAGTTATCTGATGTCAAATAAAATAGTTCATGCACTCTTTTATCCTCCTCACTCCCCCTCCCCCCAGAAAGAAAAAAACTCGAAGAAACAGATAAATCACCACTTTTCTGGTACACCACATGACCCCAACTTTAAATTTACCAATGATCCTTTTCTGGGAGGGGTATGCAATTAGGGACAAACTGAATAAAATATAATACTCCTAATAATTTGCTGTTTCGGAGATATAGCGTAGAAAGTTTGGGGTGAGGGAATGATGCCCCTTCAAGTTTGGAAGGGTTAAGAGTGATCTCGTTATACAGTCATACCAACAAAATACACAGCAGGATTGCTATAAAAAGAGTGAATTGATGGGGCACCAGTGAGAGTTCGCGTTGAAAGAAACAACAACTGTGTTGTCTGTGTGGCCAAATCTACATCCAGTATTTTAAATGTATGTAGCGCATCAACAGATTTTCTGGACATATTCAATACGATTACAGCCTTGCGCAGGATTCGGTCATTGTGTGACACAAATAACACCAAACCAGGCATCTTCACATTTCAAGTTAAATACTGTTCCGTCATTTACCTTGACCTAATGAATTGAGTAAACTGTTCAAACTGGGGAACGGACGTGATGTCAAATAGCCAATCAAGATAGGAGCTTGCCAACACAGTGCAACGAGGATCTTCTTTGATGTCAGCCTGTGTGATTTCCAAATATGGCAAATGGTGGTTGTATTGATGTTAATTTCTTTCGAATAGCCAATAAAATTTGAATTTTAAAGAAGTCATACATTGCGCTCCTCTTAATATGGATCACGGAATATTTATATAGCTGATCAGATATTGTGTTACGTTCAGCCAAGGCAACATGTGTAGTGTTCGACTTGGATATGCGTAGATGAAGCCAAGAGGAGAGAGGAGATATTATTTTTCATCTTTATGAAAATATTGAATATTGTTGGTGTGTGAAACAATGTTCCTCCTTCCCCACTGACTGTGTCCAGCGTTGCAAGAACTCGAGACGAGTCCTGGACTCCGTGATTATAATAATCATCGGCGATCCGTATTCCATTCCCCGAAACGGAATGGAATTTCAACGACTGTATTTACCGCGAGCAGATAATAAGAAGTCATTTTCAAGTTACAGACATTCATGTATCTAAATTAGCAAGTATGGTCTATATCTGTATGTAATATAGTATCCCTGATGAGAACTGCTTCCTGTTTGCTGGATTAGGCTGCGCCTCGTCAACAGACTGATGTGACAACTTAAGTAAATTATCATTTTGGTTAATACCTGAATGTAAATGTACCATTTGGTGTGAATCATTGATCTAGTTCACCAAAACTTGAGCACATTATTGTCATGAACAATCTGCCCGCTATGATATATGGGTTTACATCAGGAATTATGATGTACCGAACATATATCTGTCTGGAATTATCATATTCATGAGGAACAAGCTCAAACTGTCTGTTATATATGTTCCTGTCTGTAGCCTATGGTTATTGTTGGTTAATACCCGAGTTTGACTTCCATCGAAGATAAGAGAATAAAAACTGATGCATGTTGAATTTAATAAATGTTTCGTGTATTTCTGTTTCTTTCACAGGCGATCTGGCGATCTGATGAAACATGTAATGGGAGAGACTATTTTGAAACACTTCCAAGTTTGAGACATGTTCGATCCCGTTTCGGTTGCGACAAGTTGGGACAAAGTCGTGTTTGGGCTTAGACGTTTCATTTTGAAACATATAGTCGCCCGTAACATGTTTCAGATTGAGACATGTACATACAACACATCTTTCACTGTGCATGATGTCACATGTTTCAAACTAACACATGACATGTATAATATTGAGACATCATTAACACATATGAGGATGACACGTGTTTCAAATTGAAACATGAAGCGGTTTCAAAATGAAATATGTACGTACTCACATGTCCCAACAGTTGGGACAAAATCATGTTTCATTTTGAGATGTTAAACATGTCGCCAATTTTTACAGTGTACTCTATAAACATAGGAGCATTACATGAATGACATCCCTTATATGTGATGGATCTAAAAAATGCTTTATTGCTTCTGAAATTAATATATCGGCCACCAGTTTTCTTAAAGAAAGATGCTATTAATGAACTAAGACGGTGAAAAAGGTCTTGATGAGGGAGGATCGTAATACAATATAGAGAAGTTCTTCCATAAGATATTTTGAGTTTTTCAATATCCACATACATTTAACGCCAGAGTTTTTAGAAAAAAAGTGGCGCTATAACTTTTCCAAAATGCTTCTACCTCGTGGAGAGCCCTACTCATCGGGGTAGATAGACGCTTGGTGGTGCAGCTTCTAGAACCAGCTATGAATCTGGCTTTGTAGGGAGATTTGCGTATTTCTGGTATATCGCGAAGAGTGGTTGTAAGACAAATACCTATTTCCTTGAGAAACGTTTTGTGGTTGCTGAATAAAATGTAGTTAATGTAGTTCGGGAGTAAGTAGAGGCATTTGATGATGGTGTGCTTAAACTCAATTCCTTAACCAGCACCTGGTAATAATAATATTTACATGAGAATATTATATTATGTGAAGCTTTGTCTGCTAGGCCTCTGACTATTTTACTCCGGAGATTTGATAGAACTTCTTGCAAATTGAGGTTTCTCAGTACTTGTTTTGCTTGGGGAAGGGCACTTCTGTGAATATGGCGGATGGTTTCAACGACCTTGTTTCTGGTGAGGCCTAGCCAAACCGCAATATAAGCTATGTATACGGTTCTGTGTGCTCGTTAAAATCACTAAGTAATTTAAAGTGATTTGATAGTGATTCAACGCAATATTAAACTTTCTCCAACCACGGTTGCGATTTGTCCGTTGGTGGGGTTTAAATAGTTGGGTAATAATGGATATATTTGAATGGCGGTTTGTAGCATTGCCGAACCCTTCCACATTATCATATCACACCATACGGAAAACTGACCCAAGCTCCAACATCCAGAACAGTTCCCGCTCTGGGATTTTTCTCTCAAGTGTAAAGGGGGAATTTTTGGTAGATAGGTAAACGATGTCTATGATCTGTATACTAAAGTTGTTCCAGCCAAGGTCGGGGCCAGAAAAAAACGCTGACCTAGAAGCAATTGCTTTTTCCGAACAGATTTTCTGTGACCATCCACCTTAAGATGAAGTCTTTGGGTACTCTTGTCAACAGGCTGTTGACCACACTTCTTCCCGGAACCTAAATAGGTACAGTTTGTACTAGAACAACTAAGATCAAGATACAAATTTACAGAATATAAATGACCAGTTAACGTGGAAATAAATGAAGCTGAAATATTAAAGAGTGGACACGTGAGACATCCAGGGTGGCCACACTTATAAATGTTCAGTGCTAAACATTCATCAAGCGCAGTATTACAAGGTTTGATTTCATGACCCTGCTTTGATTTCAGAAACATATATATCATTTGAATTGAAAATGATCTTAGTGCATTTTGATCTATTAGACACTCGATCGCGGAACCGGCAACAAGGTTCATCGGATCTGTCTTATCATTATTTTCTGTGTTTGTAATCAAAAGATTAGTTAGTCAACATATCTACTCATTCCAAGCATGCTGTTCAACACCATCCCGTATCCCAAAATACAGCATGTTATTTAATCACAGGGTTTTTAACAGGGACTGGAATTTGTGCACTATCCTTGTTGCCCCATCTTATATAGGATGTTTATCTCCTCATCTGTAATTTTGTCTGATGGGGCTTGTTCCCTTTACCTGCTGACTTAACCCTATCTGACCTGGGGTTTTTGAAACCTGTGCAGGCCTTGTACGCCATTTTGGCCCCGGACTCCTCCCCTATATATTTTTCTTACCCTTGATCTAGGGTGTTGAAACTTATCACACTATACCATTGGGTAACACCCTACCAGAAAATGTAAAAAAAAATCCAAGATATCACAGTGACGTCATCTTCAGAACAGACGAAATACAGGAATTTTGACGAAAAATGACCGTCATCCCGAATTTACCCATAATCCTCGGGGGTTATGCAAATAGGCTTAATATGACCCCACTATGATAAAATAAAAAGTCGCGGAGGGTCAGTTTTCAGTGTTCTGGATATAGGAAAGAGAGTTTGGTGGGGGCATAAATTGCCCCTCAGGCCCGTTAGGGTTAAGATGATTTTGTTCAATTTTCAGTGCCTGTCTGCATGACGAGGACTTTGAATCAGTCACAAGGGAGAGAGCATATCCGTTATCCGGTAAAATTCTCTCGGACTGGATGGCCCGTAATCCATTCCATCTTTCTTTCTCACAGATAGAATGAACCTGGAGATAAGTTTGGTATGTCCCCTATTCTACGTCGTTCTCCATTTCCAAGGAGGAAAGTTTCAAGTCAATTGATTTCCTCCTTTAAAAATATCAGTTGGATCTTGCTGAGACATACTTTCTTATGCTGGGTTCTCCATTAGTGGATTCAAAGCTGCCATCTTGATTTCCCACTGCGTGGTGCAGACGGGCATGGGAAAAGTTGTTGCGGCAATGTCAAAGGACATGAATTCCAGGAGCTTGATAACAAAAGTGTTATACTGTAGTGATATACCGCATTTTGATACAGAAAACCCTTACAATTCACTGTTGTATAAATGACAATATGGTTTATCCGAACTTCTATTGTACATGTACAAACCTCTGGGTATGTTTGCATTAAGAAAGAGCTCACGGGGTCGGAGTTCCTGTCTTATACAAACAGCTGCTGGAGGTAACAGTTCTGAAGCAACACCTGGAAATGTTATAGTACATGGTAATTTCAGGGCCATGCACTGTGGCATGTTGTTGATGTGGTTTAAGCCTTTTTATTTCACTGTTGGAGTTTGCAAAATTTCAGATACACATAGATATAATTCTAGGCTTAATCTAATGAATATTTAAACAAATCCACGATTCTGCTTCATCAACAACAAGAAGGAACATTCACGGACCCTTGCAATGTTTTCCCCGTGTACAATGGACCATGGGTTACCTATTGTATGGAGATTTCAACTTAAATTTTCGGTTACAGATAAGGTATCTCGGAGGCTACAGGAAGTAAGAATTTAAGTTGTTGTTCATGGAAATTGTCCGACAGTGATAATTCTCTGGTATGTGCAACGGTTTTCTTCAAGTATTTTTGTTTGCTTCGACCTTCGTATGAGAAGTTAATTGTACTTTGACTTTGCCATGTTTAAGTCGATTGAAGTATACAAAGCCCTCGATATAATTGCCCAGTGACATGGACACATTCACGCGCGGCTTCTTCAATAGTATAAATTGAGCTTTCTCTGCTGTCAGCGTTCAACCCATATCAAGTAGAATTCAATCTGATACTACAGATGATAGTTGCCTGCTTCGCTGAAGCTTTTCTTCACTTCTCAGCATCTAATAGAAAAAATGGCTATCGCCGGCGGGTGACTCGAGAGTGAAGATATACTCCGAATTTGCGGTATGAGCATAGATCCCCTATAATTGACCAAATGCATCAGAGTCTTTGTTTCATGTATAACCGTACAAAATAGGGCTGAAAGACAGAAAAACACTGAAAATATGGAAATATCGAATCCGGGTCTGGCTTCCGTTATTCCAATCGGTATCCGCCAAGCATTTTCGATTCTTCCTCTGGCATTGGAATACGGCTTCCGTCGTGTTTCCCCCATCTCCTGTGAAAAGGTATTCAACCTTTTAATATTTCCTCGGGTGTCGGTGGCCATTTTTATACAATGCGGAGATATTTATCACGATTCATGGTCGTATTATACACGTTTTTGTTACCTTTCTCATCTAGATCTCCTTAAGTGCGAACCCCGCACACATTTCAAGCATTGTTTAAAAATCAATAAACGCGCTTCTCTGAGTTCCTTTCAACAACAACAATACACGATACGAAAGAACGCACGGTCAAGTCACAGCAACATTTTCTCGTATCTGTGGTAAACGTCGTCGAATGGGACCAATTTCGAATCCTATTACCATGCTCTGCATAGTTTGGTAGTAATCGACGAAAAATATAAAACTGACAGTTGTGAATTCTATTCGTGTATTATTTACTTAGACATACTCTACATTTTTAGCTATGGTCCAGACTAATGCGGGTCCATTTTCACATTCATATTTCGAACTAACCTTGGTATATTGGCCCACTAGTTCTCTTCAAAAGAAATCTGTAAAAGTTTATAACTTGACATGAGATGACATTGACCTAGAATCTATTTGTAGTTTAAAATGTGTTTATGAAATTTGGCTAGTGGATTAAAGCTTTTGAAGAATTTGGACGGTCTGATAAATTCAAGCTTGTTCGAAGTTAGGACGTAAAAATTGCCTGGGTGTATGAAGATGGCGACAATTTTGTTATCTTCTCGCCTTGTGTGTGGGGAATTCTATTCCTTTAAATTTGTTCTCCAAAGCTTACGCAGATTCTGGTGCAAGGTAACAATTCAGGAGAGACAAAATGAAACACGACCAGTAAATCATACCTGTTCCCTCGATTGGCAATTATCGTTACTCTTCCTAACCATGAAATCAGAGAGACCTGAGAGTAAAAGTATGTATTTGCCAAATTCTGATTATGACAAATTATATTCCAAAATGTTCCTTCCGGGAGTGAGGTCACAGAATCAACGACAGCCCAGTCAATATGTACTCTGCGCTATATTTGTCTCAGGACGGGGTGTTATCTGAAATTTAAATAACAAAATCGGTTGTCCTGTCAGAAGCTTTTGACGTTGATCATTTTCTCGTTTGATATAGGTATCATACTTCGTAGTCCTGGATCGATGCCGTGAGACGGACAACAGCTGCACAAGTAACGCGGATATGGCTCAACATAACATGTGATACTAGATATACCGAGAAGATAGCATGGAAGGCGATGGAATGTCCGTCAGTATGTGCGAACAGATGATAGCTCTTGTGTCTTTTCTTTTTTGTGCAACATTGTAACGATCGTCAACCATGTTTGCAACATTGTAACGACCATCAACAACGATAAAACATTGTTGAGAAACTGTACAATGTTGCACGATTACCGTTTGTTATAGAGGAAGAATCGTTTCTTATAAGAGAAATAGCATATTGAAAAGGGTATCCTACTATGATGAATCTCCATTTCAATATGTAAGATTGTTAGAAAGCTTGTATGCCTGGCCACACAAGTTAACGATCAAAAAAGGCACACAAGCTATCATGTGTTCGTAGGGGCGTTCGTTGAACAATTATATGGACATATATAGGGACACTGGAACAATAGCCCACGTGAGACCAGGAGGCCAATTTTCTTCTGAAAACTTTACAAATAGGTCATATACTACGCAATGGTTTCTAGAACATAGAAACGGCTATATGTCGTATGGCTATGGTTTCTAGAACATAGAAACGGCTATATGTCGTATGGCTATGGTTTCTAGAACATAGAAACGGCTATATGTCGTATGGCTTAGAAGCTGATATTCTAACATGTTCCAGGAGACAAACAAAGGACAATCCCTGATTGAAGGATGTATGGCTGTTTCTGTATCTCAGTCACTCGCTCAAAATATTTGAGTGAAAGTACGAGTGGAAACAAATCCCACTCGAATACTCGAGTGAAACATTCCCCACAAGCTGAGTGACTTCCACTCAAGTTGATTGAAAATAAACCTTACTCCTGTCGAGTGGGCTCAACTTCGCTCACCTTGAGGGAGTCATCAACTCAAACTTGGACGAATTTCAAACAACCTTGATTGAATTTCACACCACTTGAGCTGGAGCAATCTCCACTCTTAGGTGAGAGTTGTCATCTTGCGACTCCTGGGACACACACGAAAGCTTCAGGAGGCATACGAGAAAGGAGCGCGAAATATCACAGATTAGCCATCGTGTACTCGAATTCGCACCAGCATGCATGGAGAGTACCTAGGATACAGATGATTAAACTAAAATTAAATTACAGGACAGTAATGTTCCAATAATCGTGTTGATCTACTGAAAAACTTAGTAAACGCATGGTGACCCTCTTAATGTTTCGATTAATTTTACTTATCATCAGCATGTTAACGTCTCTCAATAATATCTATGTGAATTTTGGCAACACAATATATCAAGAACATATACACGAAGGCGTTCCAATGGGTACTAATTGTGAATCGCTTCTGGCTGACGTTTATCTGTTCTCACATAAATGGGGTATATGTAAACGCTTTCAAAAACAGATCATTTTAAAGCCCGTTCTTCCACATTCACCAAACGCTATATAGACGAACTTCTCGCTGTGGATAATCGCTATATATATGACACAGTGAAGCCGTTATATCCACCTACACTGCATTTGAAGGAAACTACAGGTAGCCCTGACTACACATCATATTTATAACGCTTTAAAAATGCAGCGAGCTTTTTCTCCCTCTTTTACAACAAAATCATATTGATTAAGGAAATTTATCAGCCATACGGATTTGATATTTTTGGAACATCATAATGTGTTGCTTGTATCATTAAAAACTGTTGACCGCTGCTTTCATGCTCTCACTAGCCTATATTTGTTGCTCGTTTTAATTTGGTGGAAATGCTGTTATTTGGAATAGGTATTTCGATTATGGACTCTGAAATTCTTTCATGTACGTTGGCTGAATGACGGACCACGCGCTTGTACATGTATTTTAACTCGATCAGGTCTTGGCCGACTAAAATGGCCAAATTTTCTGCGCTATCTCCGAAACGACAAAAAATGAGAGCTGACACTCCGGGATTTTATGGTTTATCTTATTGGGATCATTTTGAGCCTATTTCCATAATCCCCCGAGGAGAGAACCATGGTTAAATTCAAGATGGAGGCCACTGGGGTACCAGAAAAGTGATGTTTTCCTCATTCTTTCTTAATTGGGCAAAACTATGTTATTTCACATGCACTTTTGCGGAACAATTGCATAAATAAAAAAAACACGAAAAGTTTAACCGAAAAATCGACCCAAAAATGGCGGTTTTGAATATGACGCTACTGTGACGTCATAAAATCCACCATCTTGAACTTGACCCAAGGGTATAGTGTAGTAAATTTCTAACCGCTAGCTCAATGATAAGAAGAATAATTACGGGAGTCATTTCGCCTCCACCCAGGCCTGGACAGCTCTCAACGAACCAGGCCAGATATGGTTAAACTGCGGATCGGTCTGCGACATACAGATGTACACCAACTCCGGGAACAGGTGAATACGGGACATACAGATGTACACCAACTCCGGGAACAGGTGGATACGGGACATACAGATGTACACCAACTCCGGGAACAGGTGGATACGGGACATACAGATGTACACCAACTCCGGGAACAGGTGGATACGGGACATACAGATGTACACCAACTCCGGGAACAGGTGGATACGGGACATACAGATGTACACCAACTCCGGGAACAGGTGGATACTCCAGTTGTACCCGTATACCGGTGCAAACATACAAGGGTAATTATAAATGGATCTAATCGTGTAGTCTTTATGCGTTTTGAAAGCTTTCAACATTTACTGATGTGGGTGGTTGATAATAGTGGTCGACAAGATTTGAGATTTACTGTTTTCTTCCTCTTACATGTAACTGCTATATGTTTGTCGCTGCACAGGTTTGTTCCCATCAATACGACGATTGACCAGCATAACAGGGTACCCGTGTCTGATTTCTATATTGCTATGATTTAATAGGTTTGTTTGCAAGGTTAAATTTTAGCAGAAATTCTCCTCATATTTCATTAACTTCACCAAATACATACAATCACTTTGCCGCTCTATGAGACATTGGTCCTGAAATTGGACTTTGGCCTGTGCAATGAAGCATTCAACATCTCACTATATGATCATTTCTATATACTTCTGACGTTGCCAATAGATTAATAGGCTTGTATTAGTAATAGATTTACATTCGAATATCACGATTGGTGAAGATCATGCAGTATCACAGAAGATAAACAGTGCAACAAAAGTAAGTCCCCCCCTAAACGATGTTTGATATCTTCCAAGATATTTTCCAGATCCTGATGAATTTTTGCACACACTAGCCCAGTAACCAGCCCCACACGGTATATCAAGGATTAATACGTAGGTGTAGTTGTACGCAAATGAGCATGCGCAAACTGGGAATCGGTCCAACTTTGAAAAGTTCATGAACAGATTAATCCAGACTTTTCAATGTCAAATCGTTATTTCATCACAGAATTCGATCATGTTGACTCCGTATCTCGACGGTCAGTAATCATTAAAATCGCGTGTAACCGCCACGACATTGGATGACATTTCGACAACGTGCTCGCATGGTGTTGATGAGGCTTGCGATCCGACGTTGCGGGATGGCTAACCACTCCTCCTGAAGCAGGCGTCTCACGTCATCAAGATTTGACTCCACCCCAACTCGACGATAGACCGATTGTTTCAGCTGATCCCAAAGATGTTCGTTGGGATTGAGATCCGGAGAACTGGCGGGCCACTGCATGTGGTCAATGCCTTCAGTTTGGAAGAAGCCATTTACAATCCTTGCCCGATGTGGACGCGCATTGTCGTCCATGAAGACAAATCCATCCCCAACGGCACCTGCGTAGGGCAAAACCTGTGGTCGAAGAACTTCAGTCACGTAGCGATTAGCTTTCAAGTTCCCCTGAATCGGCACCAGATCGGTTTTACCGGTCAAACTAATGCCTGCCCAGACCATTACGCTGCCACCACCAAAGGCCGTTACTGGTTGCACGCAACACTCGGCATGCTGCTCTCCCTGTCAACGTGACGGAGACAGACACGCGTTTCGTCACTGAAGAGAACATTGCCCCACTGTCGTCTGGTCCACCGAACATGATTTCTTGCCCACTGCAGACGCGCTATCTTATGACGGCGGAGCAGAGAAGCCTTCTTCGCCATACGCCTAGCACGCAATCCGACGGCTTTTAGGCGTCTCCTAACTGTTTGAGCACTCACTCTCCTAGCGCCGGCACCAGCATCTGCTCTTATTTGATCTCGGACCTCTCGTGCTGAAATTCAGAATGGGAGTTAAGTGAATTGAGGAGTGAGTGAGTCGTGTTTAACGGAACGAGTTGGATCTGCGCTACATCAGAAAATGGTATTCGATTTTTTTTGTGGCACACCGAGGCCCTCATACCTGATAACGTTCTGTTCCTCAGTGTGACGTTAACGATTCGACGGTCTTGTCGTCGTGTGGTCGTCCTGGGCCTTCCACTTTTTGGTAGATCCTTCACATCCCCTGTAGCACGAAACTTTGCTTGCAATTTGCGAATTGCTTTAGGTGTTACCCCCATTCGACGAGCAACCTGTTTTACAGGGGTGTTAGCCTCCAACAGACCAATTGCAACAGCCCTATCCATATTGGATAAACGAGGCATGGTTTACCACAGAACTTCAACTGAATGCCCAAGACTTGTGGGCAGAAATATGGGATATTCGGGTATGAGACCGTTTTTATTGACCATCTCGGACATCAAATTACGTAAAACCCGTTATGTGAAACCGCATGAATTTCTTGTGGTGGTTGACATGTCCTGGATGCCCAACCACACGAATATTTCATGACTGGTTGATCGAATTCTGTGATGAAATAACGATTTGACATTGAAAAGTCTGGATTAATCTGTTCATGAACTTTTCAAAATTGGACCGATTCCCAGTTTGCGCATGCTCATTTGCGTACAACTACACCTACGTATTAATCCTTGATATACCGTGTGGGGCTGGTTACTGGGCTAGTGTGTGCAAAAATTCATCAGGATCTGGAAAATATCTTGGAAGATATCAAACATCGTTTAGGGGGGGACTTACTTTTGTTGCACTGTTTATATCATATCTAGTTGTATGAAAAAAAAACTAACAAAAAATAAATATGAAATCACAGAACATTATCCTATTCAATCGCTTGAATGTACTCGCGCGATCCTGGCCTGCATAACTACAACGGTTCAAGCCTCATGGGTAAAGACGAAACAAGTGTTTTGAGCACCACAGGCTCAATATCCACTTTCACCGTATATGGTATCTATGTGTGTCCTATCCAACATATCACTCGATATATGTTATTTGACCTCTTTGATAACATTTATTGTCCATACTCCTAAAACCAAAGATCACTCAAAAGTACTGTTATCGTGTTTTATTTAACCCTATCTGGCCTGGGCTTTTGGGGACCTGTCCGG
Source organism: Hanleya hanleyi (assembly GCA_036873755.1). Lineage (NCBI taxonomy): Eukaryota > Metazoa > Mollusca > Polyplacophora > Lepidopleurida > Hanleyidae > Hanleya > Hanleya hanleyi. Next base: position 108,517 of record JAVTVY010033698.1, on the reverse strand, counting down.
GCAAAATGCCACCCCCCTTAATTATTTTTCTTAACCATTGAGCTAGGGGCTGAAACTCTCCACACAATACTCTTGGGTCAAGCTCTACCAGAAAATGTAAAAAAAAAATCACGATGGCCGCTTTGATGACGTCACCGTGACGTAATTTTCAAAAACGGCATTTTTTGGTCGATTTTTCGGTCAGATTTTGCGAATGTTTTCTATGCAATTTTCCGCAAAAACTGCATTTTTATCATTTTGATTTTCTGTATGGGAATGTGGGAAAATACTATTTCATTCATGTCAGATTATGATTTACTAATTTATCAGACAGTTTTTACGAAGAAATCGAATAAATAACATAGCGGTAGAGCTTGACCCAAGGGTAAGTTTGAGCCCCTAGATTATGAAGTAACGACAATATTTAGGAGGGCGTGAGTGGCCGCCTCAGGCGGTGATACATCCCAAATCGCCCAGCCAGATAGGGTTGAAGCAGCAACTTTGAGACAATCCTGTTTTTCTGAGCGGTAGAAACTTGTTAATGGAAACAATGATCAATAGAAAATGCTGGTTTTATCCTGTTCGAGTCATCTTATCCCAGTTAGTCGAAGACCATCATTCTTAGATTACTTGTTGCATCACTTTTGTAACTTTTCCGACTGTGTGAGTTACTGCACCGTATAGTTTTATCCGAAGAGTTAAACCGCTAGACTTGAATCCGCTATTCTTTTTTCCGAGATATAGTAGCGCTATAATGGAAACCTGGACACTCTAGAAACGACCCATTTACAGACCGCTAGTTACGCCACTTTCGACACTATACCTTTTCCGAGCTGAACACCTAATACAGAATTGTATGTATGTTTATTAGGCAATTTATTTAGAACATTATAAAAACATCCTCTTAGGAAAGTATATTTTTCTCGTCAGTCAATATTATGTTGCCCGAATTGGAAGCTTGAAAAACAGTTGTAATCCTCTATTTATCAAACAGTTAACTTATAATTCCGAAACCGATCTGGAAAATTAATTATGTTTATTCAACAGTTCCGTCAAACCATGCGGTCTTGCAATGGATGTTAAGATTTTATACATATACTGTCCAACGAAATACATACATATCTATAAGCTAATAGTTATATATAAATAAGTATAGTGGTGAAGTAGAAGAGCCTTGGACGCACGGCATGCTGCAGATATCTAATATTGATCAGCCACTTTCTGTATACACAACGCTTCAACAAGGTGCACTCAAGAAGTAAAGTGCTATTTTGATTCGATTTCACAGGGGGGACATTTCATACAGAGCCTGGATATTACTGCAGCATGCACTCCGCACTTCAGGAGAGTTACGTGCGGAAAAACAAACATAAATAGACCGCTCCACTGAGTGCATTATGTAAGAATAGATGAAAGACGTCATGAACCCTTCAAAATAAAAAACGTTTCTATTGCGCTGAGATATTTTCCCTATTGAATTTTGTGAAAGGAATCGCCTGTCCTTCAGCAAATATTACCGATCACATGCAACGTTCTTCACGTGTTGTTATATTGTTGGAAATTTTGTCTCGCTTTTTGTATATACTTCGATCCAAGCCCCTTTTCATTCGGATTTTCGAAAGCTGATATTAACGCATTATCAGGGCCAATGGCTCCAGATGCGTTTGGAACGGTTTTTGACGTAAAATTAATCGGCGTGCAAACTAATTGTTTTCTGTATCGATTATATCCCTTTGGGGGACTCTCCATACTTAAATAGTAAATTCACCCACCAAGCCATTGCTGTTTTTCAAATAAAAGAATGTATTACTCCTTGGAGATTTTAAGGACAAACTAAACAATAGCAATTCTTGTGGTTGTTACTGCTTTAAAATTTCCCGTCAGAAAAAAACACAAATTTTCATTTCGGACCTGTTATTCCCAGTAAGATATATGATATTGGCAATGTATCTCCAATCAATTTCATACATGGTGGTATTGATGACCGGGTCGGAAAACTGTTTACCTATTTTTGCATTTGCATTTTCCTAAAGGACTTTCTGTGACCATTCACTCTCAAGTGGAGTCTTTGGGCGGCCTTGTGAACATACCTTTAACCACAATGTTTACAGGAAACTAAATAAATAGAGTTTGCAGTAGAGAAACCAAAATCTACCATTAACTTGGGACTAAATGAAGCTGAATACATTGACTTATTTTACCAAATGTCTGACCTCAAAATAAATACGGATGAAAAAAAGGCCGTACGAACCGGATCGCCGTGACTTGAACCTAGTCTGGGTTAGTGAACTCAATAAACTAAGAATTTCTTTCTCAACAGTAAGCTTTCGTAAATATATACGACATCTTACACGATCCATTTAGACCACGTAGGGCCGATCCAGACCCATTTGACTTAATTTCAAGTTCGTTTTCAGTGTTTAATAAGAGATGTCCGGCTGTTTTCCCAGTCCTATTTTCCATCCAGTTGTTGATCCGAAGTGGCATCCAAGGTCTGAGTAGCAAGTGTCAGATCTCATATTCAATTTTCAGTCCTTGTCCGTAAAAGACTATCTTCGTCAGTAAACGAAGGACCTATTTCTAGTTGCTGATGGCTAACTACTGAATGTCGCATTCTACATACGCTGTAAGCAAGCATGTGCATTCTCTATTGCAGATATACTTTTAAAATTGCAAAACTCACAGATATACTTTTAAAATTGCAAAACACAATTTGGACGACGGTTATCCACTGAATGTCGAGGAGATGCTTTGATTTAGTTATCAGAAGCATTCTATACACAGCTTTCGCAAGCATGTACTTTCTCCATTGGAGCGCGGTATCTCCATTTAACCTTATGCGGTCTTATCATACAAGCACTTGCACCACATGAGAACGGAATTTGGACGACAGATATCTACGGAATGCCAAGTGAAACTTCTGCGTATCAGTGTCAGTGTACCTAATATACACCAGGTTCTCTGGTCTTTGGTATATAATCATAAGGTAGGGAAACATAATTTGGATGACGGCTATCTACTGAATTTGGGGGTGCCTCACATTATCAAAAGGCAAATATAGTCTCATCAACAGAGGTGTTGAAGGCCCTACAAAAAGTTCATATGTGTTCTGGCTCAAATTACAACAACTCGCCCGCATTGACGGAGAGTCGTCAGGTCTTATGTCTGAGTTTTATGGACAATTTATGTCAAACAAGTCTACGGTGGGTCACCAGAGCCTGCAGGGTTTCACGTTTATACCTTTGTACAGGCCTGCTAGTGTGGGAATTTATATCGGCTTCCAATGAACACCCTCTCCGGAGACCCTAATAGTTCTGTATCACAACCCGAGGCAATATCTTTCGATTGACGTATATATTGTATAGTGTCTCTACATCGCGTTAGCAAGTTATAGAGACCGCGCTGCGGTGGTCTAATGGTTAGAGCGTCGGCCTCGTAAGCGGTAGGTACTGGGTTCCATCCCAGGCCGGGTCATACCTAAGACTCGAAAAATGGAACTTGTTGCTCCCTCGCTTACGCTCAGCATTAAGAGGATAGAACAAGGACTGGTTCGCTCGGTGTCAGTATAATGTGACTGAGTGGGGTGTCATGTCTGCCTACGGCATGATATTTCAGTGGGACAGCACTGTAAAATGGCAGCATTAGATCTGCTCTGTTACAAGTAGGTGCCCCTGCCCCTCCCCCTCCCCTCCCTTCCCTTCCCCGTCGTGATATAGCTGAAAAAATGTTGAAAGCGACGTTAAACCCTATTCACTCACTCACTCACTCAAGTTATAGAAACACAAACAGATTAGACAGTCAGACAGACAGACAGACAGAAGGCTTTAATGGTATAGATAGCCTGAAAGGGACCACCTGTTCAGGGCTTTGGTGGTGTATGATATGACGGTCCGGGGTACCCAATATTCTTGCTAATCCTTGGGGGCCAAGATCACCGCTCTGGTGACGCCACTGTGACGTCATATTCGAAACAGTCATCTATTTGTAGATTTTTATCTCAGATTTTTTTAATTGTTTTAGTGCGAATAAAGTGCTTTGATTATGGCCGCTGGACACGTTTTTGACGCAGCGCTGAAAACCAAGATTTGTGATACATTTCAAACAAATTTCATAGGTATTGGACCTGACAAAAATGATTTACTGAATATTTCCATCTTATATAGATCGTGGCAAAGACCCGGGCTTTCCGAACATATAGTAACTGTGAATGTTAAGTAGGTTTTGAGCATGTGCACATACATATGTGTATGTATTGAGCAAGCCTAACATACATGCTCTTACCATATAACAAGTATGTTAAGGTATTCACACACACACACACACACACACACATGTAAATGTATACCAAGTGCAACGTTTAGTCTAGCAGGCTTGAAGATGCGTCTGGAGGGTGGGGGCGACTAAACCTGTACGGTGTTTTATTCTTTATGACTAACTGGTGTAACATTGAAAGAAAACATCGCTCCTCCCTCGAAGTCGGAGAATCACAAGTAAACTTAGTTCTCATAATTCGATCTTTATAGCACGTTGGAACATTTCAGCATACACTGCGATATTATCGGTCGATTATGTCCATTATGTCGCATTGCGATATTAATGGTCGTTGAAGTTAAGAGTTTCTACAACGCCAAGCTAGACGCCGTAAACTGCCCACACATTGCCAAATACGTCTCGCGAAATTTCTTGCTCGGAAACATGTATACAATGATATTAACACAGCAGTTGAAAACAGAGAGAATAGAAGAGACCAGCGCCACCACACAGTATCAGAAATGCTCTTTTGTAGATAGACCATAGTCCATAAGGAACTTATCCAAAATACCATTTTGGGGTGATACAGATAAGGAAAATGACGGAAATGGTTCCAAGTAAAGGAGTAACATTCAACTCTTCTTGGTCATTGTTCACGAGGTCTCTACGCTTTTTCTGAGACAATCGTATGCCGGTTATCTTAATGATGTTACACACAAGTACGAGTAAAACGGGTAGTACGCGCATGGCGATTTGAATCGGAAAATCCTAGTGTGTGAAAAACTCCGATATTTTTGGGAAGTCGGTTGGTAAGAAAATGAAAGTTGATTCATTTGTTTTTTTGGATAAGACCACGATAATGAACCCCGAGGCTTGGAATGAAAATGCCCTCATTACCAAGATAACGGGAGTAAAGAGCGGGGCGTACATTTGTAAGTCAAGACGTCGATGATCAGAACCTTCGCGAACCATATTGAGAGCTGGAATACCACAGCGGCTGTGTCAGTGATGCTTAGTCCCATAACATGGACTGTAATAGGCTTTCTCGCGGTTTGATTCAGAAGGGTCCAGAATGAAGCTTTCTTACTGCATATTCCCATAGGTATCCGTTCCGGAAGTACGACAATGTTCAGCGCATACTCGATAGCTGGGTTGTTATTCCTTCACCAACCACGAATGAAACCGCACTGAAGTAGAGTAGACAGAGTAAGTAAACCACGGTGACGATAGATGACATGACTCCATCAGCTTATCAGCTTTCCAGAAATGTATTCTACAACATAATGATATAAACATCTTAGTGTTTCTGCAATATTCACGCTGCTTCCACAAGGCAATACAAGTACATAAACTACTGTAAGTCGCACAGACAGAAATAAGGTGGTCAATATGACCACTTTCATGTGGTACAGCAATTGTACCTAAAGCGTTACCCTTAGTAGCTCAGCTGACGCCCTTACGGTGGTCAAGTAATCGCTCGCTTTGATGACTCAAGTGAGTACTCAGAAGGTCAACTATAGACTGGCTTCTGGTTTGCAATTACATAGTCCCCTTATCTCATATATTATTTACTAACTTCGCTTTCAGCAAATGCAATATGGCGACGCAGCAGACGATCTAAAGGCACACAAGGGCATGTGTATATCACCCGGCGTACGTCGTTCCTCACGTTTTCATGTCTGTAGATTCAAGTTAGACTCACGGGTTGTGATCAAGCTGACTATCCAGGGTGATCAAGCTAACTACCCATGGTGGTCACGCTGACTACGAATGTGTGATCAATCCGATTTACCGCCCAGGTACTAAATTATGACTGCAATGATGGTCAGAGTGACCCATTTAGATGGTCCTGACGCAGGTCTAAAAGCGGTCATGTTGACCACCTTATTTCTCTCATTGCGGGGTTATGGTTAGTTATGGTATAGACTACCCCGATATTACAATAACGTTAAAGTAATGTTGATATTAACTCGATATCTTTAAAACTGGTTGAAGTTAGCGTTACCTTAAAACAACATTTAAGTATCGTTGATACTGCAAGATCTTCTGGTGGTTATCTGGCTCAAGTTGATATATAGTTGATAAGATTGAGTCATTTCCGCATAAACTCGCAACATTCAGTCAGCACCAGAAATCAGACGACGTCCACAAAATAAAAATACTACCCAAAATGGTCGCTATCCATTAAATATGTTGATCCTTTTAATAATTTTTGTCTAACTGTGCTTAACCCGCGTTTGAAATACCGAAAATCTGTCAGTGATTAGAATATGATGATATCTTGCAACCATCGATGAAAACCGTTGAATTCTTCTCTCTTGCAAGAAGCACACTTTTATTTTATTTTAATCCTGTTTGGAATTCGTGCTAACTGTCGAACGCAAAAAGGTATTTTGATTACTGACCCGGGAATTATTTTGTGTACTACGGCTGAATACTGAAATTATGTAGGATTCGATGCCTATACTAGTCATATCAATCACAAATACCAAACTTTACTCGCCTGTGTCTCACGGAATGATGATCTTGACCGTCCAATCTAATTCAAATTAAATACAATCTGCTCCTCCATTTGGATATGTCGCTTGAACGATCTAACAGGCTTACAGTAACTCAAGTGTCAACCAGTCCTGAGAACGCTTCATATTTCTTTGCAGAGAACATTAATGATAGAGAATTTTTGGTTGGCTCAGCTAAATTAGACGACGCGCTGGCGGGGTGTCTTTTCATGTTGCCGCCGTTCCGACATTGTGGCACCATATTGCGGAGTAGATTTATGGACTGGTCTTTGGGATAAACGGACGCGGTGACCCTATCTCCCCTCCCCGTCTGCAAGTGGATAAGTCCCGCGACCATGCTGTCATCATGCTATTAAATATTCATGGTATGGGCGCTCAGAACACCAATCCTAATTGAAATACGTAAGATCCTATATAGCGACATGTACGATTGGGGAGCATTGATAGGGTATTAATTTATCAAGACTGTTGATCGTCTTACCTGATGTGATTGAACTGTGGAACGAGCACAGTGACTTGAGTAGCAGGGGGTGTCTTCGTCGATGTTGTTGTTGTTGTGATTATATATATAATTTTTTTTGCAAGAATATATTTATTTCCCACCTTTTCATACACCACAATGACAGTAGATGTCATAAAAATGCTTTATATACGCCCTAAATCGATCTACATACCCCTCCTCTACTAGATCTCCATCTCTAATAACAAGTGTGGTTACTTAATGTTAAAGCCGTATACCGACTTTCGCCACGAATCCCGGTACAGGGGGTAATTCGGGTGTCTGCAGACAACCAACAGTAAATGGATGAGCAGACGTGAACTATGGTGAAAACTAAACGGGCGTGGAGAATTCCATGAGGTAAGTTCTCCTGCATTCGAAGCTTTTCGGCCTCGATTTCAAAAGTCTTCGGAAGTCTTTTTATCAGTTACTGGAAACCAGCCATATCGTGGAGAATGTATTGTGTACCGGGATTCGTGGCGAATTCTTTAACATAGAAGTAACCCCACTTGTTATTAGAGATAGAGATCTAGTAGAGGAGGGGTATGTAGATCGATTTAGGGCGTATATAAAGCATTTTTATGACATCTATAGTCATTGTGGTGTATGAAAAGGTGGGAAATAAATATATTCTTGCAAAAAAAATTATATATATAATCACAACAACAACAACATCGACGAAGACACCCCCTGCTACTCAAGTCACTGTGGGAACGAGTCGATATTCCTGTATTATAATCTGCAGTAAGAGTGGGCGTGGTTAATTTAGGTGCCATGGACGATCTCTGTCTGTCAATCAGGTACAGCGTTTTCATATGCAGAATCCTTATGTCACTGTGTGGGTCTACCTGTACATATCCTACGCAATACTGTGTAATTTGATTCCCCCGACAGATCGATTTATCATAGCGAATCGAGCTCAATGTTTCATCGAATAGTCTTGGCTTCCAGACAAATGAAACTTTGAGATCGGGAGTTTGACAAATAACTGATAGTTGTAGACTTCGGTATACAAGTTCAATGGGCGTAACCGCCAATCTGGATGTCCATAACAGCATTTTTCATCTGGATGTCGATAACTAAGCAACATGAACTTTCGAAATTGATTTTCACTCCGCCGATTTAAATTCTCAGTTTTTCCAGGGTCATATACGAAAAACATACAGCCAAAAGTGTATGTCTTTTATTTTGTAAAAGCTGTGTTTCTGTACATTGCAGTGTGACTAACGTTACAAGGCCTAAGTAGGGTTTGATATGATTTAGATGCGTATCTTGACCCAAGACAGTTTTTTGCCAATTTCGAGGTTTATAGATCACCTAAGTAGGTCAAATTTTCATCAATGGTCAACTCAGAACGTGCTTGTAACAGTCCCCTAATGTACGTTCATGCCAAAAATCAAGGTTCTAATGTCAACGGGTCTCCTTATTTTGCCGGAGAAATGATTCGGATGGACTGACTGACTGACTCCTCACTTATTACCGGACAATTTGCAAATGAGTGCATACTTCGTAGGGAAAAACAAAATACGCAGGTTTTTGATATTGTTCACGCTCAGAGTAAAAAATGACGTAAAGCAGCGTTGACTGGCGTTTTTGGCTTTTTCGTACACATTTTAGCATGGGATTTTTAATAAATTTAAAACATCACACCTTGAACGAAAATCGAATATATTGTTTTCAAAGTCCCCATATCTGCCGTGATATTACATCGAAATATTATTTTGTTTCAGGTGTCACATGTTAGATATATCAAAATACATTATCTTACTCTTCTTTCTGGCACAACATAGTCCTGCAATATGGTGCATGAAATTTGGATAATCGTGCACTTTGAGTTAAAAGCATGAAACTTGGTACATTTAGAGTACTCGATCGGCTGATAAAATTTGAATATGGGCCCACTTGAAATTATTCCAAGATTGCCTCCAAATTCAAGATTGTCGCCATTGCGCTATAGGAAAATGTAAAAAGTTCCAAGATTATCAGGTAGTTCTTCCGGAGGAAGTAGCATAAATAGAAAATTTCAAAAATTTGACTGAAAAATCTACCCCAAACAAACATTTTTATAAGATGATGTCACTGTGACGTCATTAAGGCAATCACCGAGGAACTTATAACATTTTCTCATAACACTTGGGTCCAAGATATGTCATAGAAAGTTTCAACTCCCTAGCCTTTGGAGTAAGTACAAAATCCAGGGTTCCCAAATGACCTCCTGATTTATACATTATACATGACGGCCATGTTGAATTTGGCGGGCATCTTTGAATAATTTCAAGTGTGCCCATATCAAATTTTAATCAACCGTTCGAGTCTTATAAATGTGCCAACTTTCATGCTTTTAACTCAAAGTGCACAATATTTCCACCATATTGCCGTACTAACAGAACACACCCTATCCATCAACATACACCCTTCGAGAAATTTACTACTTCTATTTATCTCATAGGTTATAGAGAGAGAAGATGACGGTCATAACTGAGATCCTTTTAGAGGAACGTGAACGCATTCTAAACATTTCAGATAACCTTTAGTAGTGCTTCTTTCAGACATAACACAAGCAGGCGAATGAACAAATAGAGGGAATCAGCGAGGGGTGCTACTCCATTAGATTAATTTTCCTATGCTTTCTTGCTCCGATGGCGTCGACATGTACATTGACATGTGTGTCACCGCGAGAGCTCCGTTTCGATCTCATGATCTCTCCCACACCTTTTTAACCTGTGGCGGGACTTTCAACTGTTGATACTGGTGTGAATATGATAATATGGATCAAATATTCCTACTATTCCAAGAAAAGACAAATAAGCTTACATTGATGATAATTTTGACAACATCAGGTCGAAAATAGCCCAGGTATCATCGATTAACAGCACTCTGTGGATTTAAGACATATCAAAACGCCCAATTAACGAACCGGAGCTCATGCGGCCAGCCGCGTCTCGCTGAATCGCTTGCTGTCATCGAGGCAAGACGGCATTGTCCAGGGATTAACTTGAATTATATTGGAAATGCCCCATTATGCAGTAATCTCTCAATCTCAGATTCATATAAGGAATCCCCGTGGGATTCCCGGTCACTGACCTGGGATGTCGTTGCGCACATTCCAGGTCATGGTAAGAATAGGCCTCAGCTCTTCGAAGCCCACCCGTGGGGTCTCGGGTGTTAAAAGGAATGGGTACCAAATGTCGTGATGTGACTGAAACAGTGTTGAAAGCGACGTTAAATGATATTCACTCACACACTCTGCATATGAAGAATGCAGAATATTAGAAGGCGGGGAGACAATAATCACATATTGCTTCAGCCTATTTTGATACACTGCATCGGATATACTACAGATTCTCGTCAGTGACGGGGTCCATTTAGAGACTGTGTATAATATATATTGGACGGTTAGACTACATGATATGTATGATCAATTATATTTGAACCATATATTGTATATTTGGTCAGGAGTAAAATACCATTGTGGAGGAAAAAATGAAGCATACATGCAATACTCTAAAATTATACATGAAAATAATTTTGGAGAGAAGTCGAATCCCCGCTTTCTCTGTGGCCTGTAGAGTTGCTTTTACCATCTGAGCTATGTCGGCAAATAGATAATACTTCTGTAAATCATGCCAATGAGGGCCAATCCTGTCTCGAGATCTTGCAATGTGTGCAACTGACTTTATAATATAGAAATGACTATTTGATCATATGTATAGGAATTATTTGGTATATATGGAAATAATGAAAAAAAATATACGTGTTACTCCTTAGAGTAGAATTAGAATTTACCTTTTATGCTATATTGATTGAAAGACTTCAAAATATATGAAAGGGGCGATATGCGAGATGTGCTGTGTCTTTTGTTAAATTCAACATAAATAATTATAGTTTAAACAAGGAAAAACTGAATTTTGTATCAAGGAAATTCAGAAATATCAGGAAATTCCATGACATTTAAAACGTACAATAATGCTAAACTCGCAGCAGAGTTACGCCCCCAACCCACCCTTTGGTCTATTGCGTTTTCGACCTTTAAATGAGAGACAGAATTAAATGCGCCCATGCGGCATCTTTAAAAATGCATGAACTAGAATATGGCTGAACCAACCATCCAAAGCTTCCAAGATTTCAGGTAAGGTAAGTATTGAAATTACTGAATTTGTATAAAAGTTATTTTTTCAAAGCAGTTACATAAACTTGCGGATTGACCTGATATTATTGAACACACTAACCATTCAAAATGTTTAAGAGAGAACAGGTAAAATAAAGCGGGCTTTGTTATGAATACAAGCTGATAACATGGATAAGTACGCAAAAAAATAAACCAATGGTGACTTTGGCCAATCCACAATGTTCTACTGTTTGGATCGAAATATTTCTGAATAAATTTAGAGTTAATTACCTTGGGTGAGAATACGTACGTAGAGGACTTTTAATCTCTTGTGTTAACCTTGTACATGCACACGCTGGCACAGCAGAAATATGTTCCTATTGTGGGCTGCTATCCCAGAAGTTTAGGTGAGGATCCATAGGCCTGGAAGCTCTGGGATTCTGGACGGTTGTAGACACGCTCTGACTTACTTTCGATGATGCAATCACAAATCATTGCTCAGTTATTGTTCTTTTTTGTTGATGTTATGTGGAAGTACACACATGTTTTCAAATGTAGACGCCAAATATAGCTTTCTGTCGCATTTTAAAAGCATACTTCCGGCTCTTAGGAACTGTGTTGTTTATATTGAAGTAAAAAAATGTAGAAGGTTTTTGAAGTGGAGTTGAAACTTTCTTGCTATATGCACCCTCCCAGGATTTTTATATCTAAATTTGTAAAATGGTATGTTCTGGTCCATTTTGACGGAACGTTTTCCTAAAAACGTTTTGGACTGTCCATTTTTCAAAATTAGATGAAAACTTGTCTTTTAACGTGTGGCTTTTCAGTCGCAAAACACTGCGTTCTGGTGCATTTTGATACTAGGATTATCATATGTGTCATTCTCTCCTGAAAATTATCAAAAAATATATACTGGCGTGTGTATCATTTATCTGCTCAAATTATTAGTCCTCTGGACATTGGTCAACCGCTTGTCTACCGGTCTATCTTTATCATGAGAATTTTATCAGAGAATCCACGATTGTACACATAAATAAAATAACATGTCTATATAAAATCATGTTGCCAAGATTAGAACATTATAGTCCTATATACGAAAACAGTTATGGTCGGGAGAACTTCAGCCCCTGTAGACCCCCCGCCCCTCCTCGTTTGACCCTGCTTCACACTACTGATTTCTCCAACTTACGGACACCTTTACATAGCCAATCTGTCACCAACCATTTTCAGCTGGTTACCTCCATCAGCCAGTACCGTGCAGACCACAACTGAAGAGAACTGGCAGGAAAGGTCCCCTTACAGTACTTTGCATTTACAAATGAACCAGTAGCTGGATGCTTACTAGCAGGTACTGTTCAATTACCAGACGGTACGGCACGGTTACCGCGTGGTTACTGACGGGATATTCACCTGCTAAAACTTGACAGTTACCGACCAGTTACCATACGGAAACTATCTGTTAACCGTCCAGTTGACAAATGAATGGTAGGTCCTACTGTCCAGTCGCCCACCGGATGGTAACCAGCAAATGCTAACTGTGCGGCTATTGCACAGTAAACCTGCTGGTAACAGGACCTTTCCTGTCAGTACTGTTCTGTTGTGAACCGTACAGTACTGGCTGGTGAATATTTTGCTGTGTATATCAAGCTGTAAGATGACTAATGCATTGCTATTCTCTGCTAAACATTTGCAATGATACCCTGTAGTTAACTTGATTCTGTTAAGATGCAGCGGTTTTGTATAGTTATGATTTTTATTTGCATGATCGTTCGTGCAGCTTTGGACGAATACGAAGAACGAAAGGGGAAAATAAGATACTTTCTTTGCGTGGGAAGGGTGTATAGATCGGTTTAGCTAGTATGAGAAATGTTGGTACCTTTCTCTTTTAACAGCTTCCTGGACGGTCTATACCTGCATGTTTTGTGGTGTATTAATTATTTGTTCGGCAGACTGTGTCTTAGAAATATTAAAATTTCCAACTATCATTTATATTCTGGTCGTTCTAGTTTGCATCAAGCGATTAGCATTGAGGTGATAGGGGATCACAGTCGTGATTTGTTTTGTCTAAATAAGGTATTTATGCAAACGAATCCAGTTAACTGGCGAAGCACTAGGTTTTACTAAAATGTAAGGTGGGGGGGGGGAGGGGCTGAAAAGATATTCGCCCATAACTTTTCATTTTGAAAAATAAAGATATCGCAATAATTGGACTCGCATTCTCTCTTAATTGCATACCCTAATTCACACGATAAGTTTTGTCTGCACCTTTTTTGTCTTCAGTTTCAGAAGATGCCTTCCTCGAGGCTAATGAATGAAAATACAGCAAGGTTAATGAAGGAAGCAGCAGAAAGAGTGGTCATCTGCACAGAAATGGATATATACATGGAGAAAAAACAACTGGACACCACAAGATAGGAATGGACTTAACCACAATGAACCCTCGCCTAGTTTTATTGATGTGTTTAAATAAAGATATACTTAACACTTCTATATTACTAGCAGGTGAATCGAAGGTGGGGCCTGTTATAAAGAGACACATATAACACAAAGCAAAATGAATATTGAAATTTAAACAATTTAATTACTGCTATACCTATCGTTGCATAGTATCTGTTATCTTTGTCAATATATCGGGATTTCAAAGCAAAAAGATATTTGACACAATCTTCACTTGTTTCCATTTTCTTAAAACAAATCCCTAGTATTATTGTAGAAAAAAATCCAGTTGTATCTGAGCCATAGCATAATAATTTTTATTATTTTTCATATATTTAAGACTAGTGAAATTTCGCTTTGCTTTGTTTCTCTTTCTAATAATTGGACCAGTGCATCCAATCATGTGGTCAAATTAAGAATCATATCCACTTCTTCTATTAAGTTATTATTTATCTCTCTTGCCGAATTTATATCCCTGTAAAAATGTTCAGCTTCTTTTAAGATCTCAGCTTGTCTATTATTTTCAGCCCATTCTCTCGCTGAACTTACGGAATAAGTTTATTGGTAAAATTTCTTGTCTTCAAACTACGAAAAATATCTCGATGCTTTCTCTCTATATTCTATCCACTTTGCCCTTGAGCTTACAAATTGGCCATACATTATATTTTTGTGCAAAAACTTTCCGTTTTTCCAAAATGAAAAATAGTATTTCTGAATAGTCTATATTATCTATGTTAAATATTAGGATCACATACTGACTTTTCACTTTCGTAATACACTTTTTATCTGTTTCTACATAGTTGTTTTTCTTTAACAGACTTGAATTACAAGCGTCTTGTCCGTCATTCATAATTCGGCCATCGTCCATTAGAGAATATCCGCGCCCATAATCCAAAGACCTATTCCATATTCCATATAACAGTATTGGCACCAAATTCAAAATGACAATCATAGCATACATAACATAGGCTTGTTTCCTGCAGAAGAGAAGCGGTCAACAGTTTTCAACGATGCAGGCAAGACATCATGATGTTCCAAAATTATCAAATCCGTATCGCTGATCAGTATTCTTAATCCATAATATTAGTTGTAAAGTCGTCATCTAAAGAATGATGTATCTCAGTCACGCTTTGATTGTGACTGTTCATATGAGTACCATGAGGATCTTGAAGTACATGGGTTCATACGGCCCTAGCCCCGGGTTAAGCGGAATTAGACACAAGTTACGAAACGTAACGCCATAGATCTTGCACGCTACGCTCGTATTTTGCTATCAGCATGCGATATGTATCGCCAAATTTGAGAAACTTTGAGTCGAGGCGCTTGGTGGTGTAACCCTGTTTTATAAGTTTCTGCAACAATAGAATAGTCCTTTCCCTCTAACGAATTCATTTAATTTCATATTTCTGCGGAACTTCCTTCACATGTGTGCATATGTGATATTTCTTGTTTTTCTACTTGATGGTGGTGTGCTTTCACTATATCAGGTACAATAAAAGCGTACCTGAGATACAACACATATCAAGAATCGTTAGATTCTTGGTATGTGCTTTAGAATAGGTTAACCGAAAGACTATACTGTGAGGTCATGTGACTCTGTCAGTATGTCGGCGCCTCTTCCCACTTCCCTTGCATGTGTGGTAATCTCTGTTGACATCTGTTTGTAGCAATAAATGTACATTTAAATAAAATCCTGTCTTTTGTTAGCCCCTCAGGCACACATGGCTACCACGTGTCAGACCAATTTAGTAAGGAGCGTGGTTGAAGAACGGGATTAGAGGGGTCCATACAATGATACAATACATAACACGTATTCATGCGAACGCAGGTTTCGTGTGTTTGAGTTGGTGACCTAATTTATTTTTCCTTGTGCTACCCGCTCACACACATCGTTATTGTTTCACATATACCGGATTATGCTATGTAACATGGCGACAAAGAATATGCAAAAATGAGGGTTCTAGGTCGCATGATTCGGCTGCCACCTGGAATTTTGTAGAAAAAAAAAGCTAGAATACCCAAAGTAGTATATGTTTGCAACATAAGGCGTATGGACTTCTGATTTATTGCGTTCTATTACCAAGAATGAGTTATTTCATGTCGAGTAATTTGCCTGCACATCCAAATATAAAAACAAAAATATCAACAATTTTGCTTTCTCGTCCACGAATTTATTTATTTGTGACCACTTTTTCGCACAGAAAAACATACTGCGAGAAACGTCATGCTAACAATGTTAGGAGGAAAACAGAATCCAGGAACCAGAGAGAGTGAGAGAGAATTAAGGTTTAACTCCGCGTTCAGCAATATTTCAGTTATATAGCTACGAAGCATGTGTCGATACCCGATAAAACGCTATATAGCGAAGTTGATAAAAACCTGCTTCTAAATTTCTCATCTTAAATGTAGTTCCTTGCTGCCCATCTCCCACTGCCCCCAGCCCTTGTGCACACATGTTTTTCAAAGGTTTGAAGCTGGAATAATCACCATCCGCGAACGACTGTTGAACTCGCGACTTCTGTATCTAACGGTTTGTTACCCACCTCTGGTTTTAAAAAGTTTGCAGACATTTTGTTCTTCTCGAAAAATAAACGATTGGAAATGAAGTCTCATTTCCTGAAAAAGAAACAAGCATTTCAATAAGAATAACATCCATGATTAATCTCTCTAAACGCATGTTTTACAGTGTAGAATGCAGCATAAATTAAAACCTGGCTTGCTGCGAGCCGGTATCCAGCTGTGACATAGCGGTGACATCAGTAACACCAATAAACTTGGATGTGTGGTACATGTATAATTCTTCTATGTTATTATGATCGTAACGCCTAATTTAACGACGCGCACCGCCAGGTACGATAAAACGTCTCGCGAAATTTCTTGCTCATAAACATGTATACAATAAAGTTAACGCAACAGTTGAGAACAGAAAGAAAAGCAGAGAGAACGACTACCAGTCCGAATAGGTAATGTTCTTTTGTGTACAGACCATAGTCCGCAAAGAACCTATCCAAAAAGTCGTTTATCGCAAACGGAATTGTACAGATGAGGAAAATGATGGAAATGGTTACAAGTAAGCGAGTAACACTCAGCTCTTCCTGGTTATTGTTCACGAGGTCTCTGCGATTTTTCTGAGACAAACGTATGCCGGCTATCGTAATCAGGTTGCATACAATTACGAGTGCAACGGGCAGTACGCGCATGACTATTTGAATCAGAAAATCATAGTGTGTAAAAAAACCTGTTTCTTTTTGGAAGTCGGTTGGTAATATAATCAACGTTGATACATTCGTCGTGGGATCGGTCACCATTCGTAGGTTGTATTGAAAAACGTACGGCAGATGTACAAGCAGGATGAAGATGCACAGCGCCGTAATGACTTTACGCGGGTGCCGGTTAAAGAACACGACCTTGATTTTGAATGGAAATGTTACGGCAATGGCCCGCTCTATGGACAAGACCACGATAATGAACCCCGAGGTTCGGAATGAAAATGCTCTCAACACCAGGATAACGGGAATAAACAACGCGGCATAGATTTGCGAGCCAAGACGTCGATGGTAGAGGGTCAGAACACTCGCGAACCAGATTGAGAGCTGGAATACCAAAGCCGCTGTGTCAGTGATACTTAGTCCCATAAGATAAACAGTAATTGGCTTTCTGGGGGTTTGATTCAGAAGGGTCCGAAATGAAGCTATGTTCCCGCAAATTCCCATAGCGATCAATGCAGGAAGTACCACAATGTTCAGCGCATAGTGAACAGTTTCCGCTGTTGATTTGCTAACGCTGCCTTGGCGGATTATACTGAACACATCTGCTGAGCCGGGAGTTGAAACAGAAGTCATCGAGTTTGTTGCTCTAGTACCGTTGTTGGAGATGTTCCAGAGATCAGATTGACAACTTCCGTTTTTATCATTCGACAAGGTTGTCACCGACAGGTCCTCTGGTAGAGAGAGGTTCTTGACTATCGTGTCGTCCGTTAAATTCCACATTACAGGACACTCGGTTGATATTCCATCACCAACCACGAATGAGAGAGTAAGAAAGTAGAACAGGCACAGCAGGCCAAGTGATGCGTTGATAGTGGCCATGTCTTCGTAAGCTTATCAGCTTTCCAGAAATGTATTCTATAATATAATAGAGAAAGAAACTTTAGTGCTTCTGCAAAGTCTAAAGCTGCTTCAACAAGACAATAAAAGTACTTATAGTACTGTAAATAGGGTGTATGAATAATTATGATATAGAGTGCCCTATCGTTTAACCCTACCAGGCCTGCGGGGACAGTATGGCCCCCTACCAAACTTTCTCCCCTGTCACCGGAACGACAAAAAATGTAAGCTGACCCTCCGGGACTTTTTGTTTATTATATCGTGGTAATTTTGAGCCTATTTTCATAACCCCCTGAGTATAGTATCATGAGTAAATTCAAGATGGCGGCCATGTGGGGTATCAGAACAGTGATATTTCGTCATTGTTTTCGTCATATAAATAAATTTAAAAAACACGAAAAATCGACCCCAAAAATGCCTGTTTTGAAGCTGACATTAGGTGGTATATATCGACGATAGCTATTGGTGGTATCTCTCGGTGGGGTCTATCTATGATGTCTCTAGGTGGTATCTATCATTGATGGCTATCGGCGGTTGGAGTCAGGAATGGCTATCTTCTCCAGTTTGTAATTTCCACAATTAATTTTAATCTGACACAGAACATCTACCAAACACGGAGAGAATTCGTCCCTTAGTTCTAGAACTAATCTGAATCATTTGATCCAGACAAGTTATAACAGCGAACAAGAATGCGAATGGGTAGTAAAATACGATTAGTCAAGATACAGTTGCGATGGTTGAAAATAGATTAACATCCACAAATGCGCAAACATAAATGGTTTTTCTGATTCTGATTTCATGCTTTCATATTGATGCTTCACGCTGTCATACATGTACATATTTATTCACAAGTGATGGGATTTCCAAACCTGTCATTTCTTCGAAGGCTTTCCCGCTTGGTACATGCCTAGAAATAAATCTTCTTGAAAGATTTTCCTAACATGCAAATAGTTCTTCAGAGAACCTTACAGAACCTTAACATACACTTACAGAAATAGAACTCCACAAATATTGGCAATGTTTTTGCAAATCAAGCTACGTGTAGCTACATAACACATTGAAACAATGTAAACTGATAATGTCATCAAATATTTTATTTAGTTGGCAGTCTCGGTTGTCACTAATTCATTGTCCATCCAATCTAGTCATGATTTACGAGAGTAACAAACAGAGGGGAACGGGATGTGATTTTACTAGCAGGTCAAAGATTCATTTGGAGAGCTTTGTGAAACATCTACGTACTGGTAGGGAGTGCAGTGGACTGGAGTGGCAAATAGGTTCCATGCTGGTTCCAATGATCTAATGTCCTTCAAGGCTTCATCCGTGGAATCAATTATCAGAAATGCCATGATTTGGATGGATTCTTTCAATTCAAAGTCTACAAAATATTGATTCAGACTAAATACTCTAACACGAGTATTTCCTCTATAAGGTTGAATCACATATATGTAAAAAGATAAAATACCCCTAAAATGTTTCCTGGCAACACACTACAATTGCATTCAATAAATCAAGTTTAGCATTTAAAATACAGACATGGTAGATATGTTGTCTGAATTTCTCTAGCTTTCGCTATTACAGAATACTATCCACAGCTAAGGGATTAGAGGACGTTCATTTTCCTGCTCTTATGGGGCTACAACATGGTGATTTGTCGAATTTTCCAAAACAAGCTGAATCCCTAACAAAAGTACCCAAACATGTTAAAAGGGGATATAAATCAACAAAAGACACACCAGAAACATTTATGCCTTTTACTAGTGGTTCGATAGTGTGATAGGACTGACCAAAAAGTTGGCATTTTAGATTCAAAGGTAAGAAGGTACAAAGTGCTCCCGAGGTTGAAAATTATGCCTCTGACATTCCCCAAAATTCACTCTTAGTCAATTTCATCAATAAGGAAACTTGCAAATGGCTAACTAATGAAACTTCAAGAATATTCCCTATGCCCACCCCGATTCCCAGCCCCCACCCCTCCTGGAAATAGGACTAGAAAGTTTCAGTTTATCTGTTATACTGCTAATATTTTCTAAGAGTTTTTATTACATATTCAACAAGAGCTATATGTGTCTAGTATTATATAGCAAAATGGGGGGGATTTGATTTTGGGAAGTTTGATTTATTCAGCATCAAGCGAGAAAAAATTCAAATTTTCCTATGTATTCAGTGTTATGGCTTTTAAGTGGTATACATGCGTTTGAGTGCCATATTTTTGTAATGAGCATGGTGACCCCAATTTTTTTCCAATGACCATCTTCTCTTAAACTGATGAAAAAATACTGAGTTGAAAAAAAACTTTCAACCTCTAGAAATGAACGTCATCTACTGCCTTAATAGTTATGATCATTATATCAACCATCAGAATGAACAAAACAATGGTTTACTTTTGCAAAACAATAGTCACACTATGAGGACTACTTGTGTAGACAAATAATTGCTCAGTTAAACCTGGATAAAGCTAACAGTATGAATCCCCGTCTACATATTCGACTAAATTCAATTGGCAGTGATCACTTATGCTGTGATAAACTGGGCCACTTGTGGTAATTTGACAGTCTATTGGTATGGGTCTGGCTGTCAACTGACTTGAATAGAATCCAAACAATTTAAATTTAAGCACCTCAGCTCGAGTCAATCATTATGTAGACATTTAGCGCCAATTTGCTGAGCGGTGTATGTACCTACTCCAACCCGCCATCGAGTTCCAAAAGAATCGCAAGATGATGTACATTTCATATTAGAGATGTGCTTACTATAATTGTCATTCGAGAGTCAAAGTCGACACGCTCTGCAATCTGTTAAGAGGAGAAGACTCATTTCGCGTGATTACAGATTTATTCGCCCTTGTCCCACATTTGCTCGGCTTAAATCAAATTTATTCTGAATGAGTAATATCAAGAGGTCCGCAGATGCAAAAATATGTCCAGATATATATACTGGCATGTATAGTTCAGACAACCGACCAAATATAACATTTATGCTTTCTTTGACAGAACCTCCAACCAAGTTGGCATCAAAGGAAATACTGAAGCTGATGAAATGGCAAAGGCAGTCCTAGATAAACAGGTTGATCCTGTTGGAATCACATATAGCGATTTCAGACCCTCTATCTGTGCTTATTGAGAAAGCTGTTCCAATCTTTAGGGATGCCGTATACAATAACAAACTTCTTGAGTTTCAAAAAACTGTAGGATATATTCATCTAAATAGCCAGAAACGTTTCGAGCAAGCCATGGTCTGGCGATGTAGAATCGGCCAGACCAGATTAACTCACGAACATTTACTAAAAAAGGAATCACCCCCAAGGTGTATTCCATGCCACGAAGATCTCACAGTGAAACATGGTCTGATCGACTTCATAGATTGTAAGGGATTCCTTTTATCAAGCGCCACTTTAGAAGATCTTTTTAGTCGGGTAAAAGCAGACAGTATTTTAGGTTAATTGAGAGAAATCGGTTTGTTGTATACGTTTTGAAGTATGTGCATGTTTTGGGTGTGATGTGTTGATTACTTCTGGCTTGCTGAGTTGTTGATTTGTTTTTGTTGGAATATTTAGAATTTTGTTTGAACCCATCGCTATATAGCTGAAATATTGCTGAACGCGACGTTAAACTTTATAATTATCTCTCTCCCTGATTTTGGCAATTGTAAGTGTTTGACAAGTTTACCCATTGCTGAAATCTGTTTCGTTGATGATTATTGGGAGAATGTGAGAAATATGATCGGCCGGTGACAGTGATTTTCTCATTCCGGTTTACAGAATCCGCCGTAACTGCAAACCCCTTATATATATTTAGATAGAGGGATACCTTTCCAAAAAGCCCCCGTGGATCCATGTCACAAAGACAGTTCTTCTCAAAATTACGTCTCAGCGACCACAGACTAGCAATTGTTACCGGAAGGTACTAGACCTATTACTCCTGTCGAACAACGGATATGTAATACATGTAATATTGTTGAAGCTGAAATG
This sequence comes from Hanleya hanleyi, assembly GCA_036873755.1. Lineage (NCBI taxonomy): Eukaryota > Metazoa > Mollusca > Polyplacophora > Lepidopleurida > Hanleyidae > Hanleya > Hanleya hanleyi. The sequence goes on along the minus strand of JAVTVY010033698.1, from coordinate 86,649 downwards.
CATTTTGTAATGTCATGCAAAACAAGCGCTGGATGAGCGCAAAGACCTCCGTCGAGGCAACAGGGTCCGTATCGTAATACATCACTGAATAACATACGGCCGGATGCCAAGCTCAATTTTGCATTTGTTGGACGTTAGCTTCATCAATGGTAATTAATCTGGGATTGAGGGTTCCTCACTAGCATGTCGAGACAGGGATGTGAAAGTCACATTCCCAGCAAATAATTTTTGTTTGATTTGACGTGCTTGAAATATTGGGGTATGGAATAGAGTATATTGATGGAAAACCTGGAAAAGTGCTTGAGACATTAGGCCCCATTCCACCCACACCTCCCCATGAGAGGATCCCCTCACCCAAATCAACACGTTAGCGACAGAAATGAGACCCTGTGTGCCTAGTTGTACCAACTTGCTTGTGATTTTGTGCTATAGGCCCAACACAGCAACACTTCATATTTTGTATGTGTACAGTATAGCATCATCATTGATGAGAGAATGCTCTTCAATTACAAGCGTCTAGTCCGTCATTCATAATCCAGCCGTCGTCCATTAGAGAATATCCGCGTCCATAATCCAAAGACCTATTCCATTTCCATATAACAGTATTAGCACCAAATTCAAAAAGACAAAAGTATACATAAACATAGGCTTGTTTCCTGCAAGAGAGAAGCGGTCAACAGTTTTCAATGATGCCGGCAAGACATCATGATGTTCCAAAATATCAAAACACACCTGATTTTACCGACACTTCGTTCTGATCTGTCTCAACATCATATGATGAGGATTCAATGCGCTCGGTATAATTTTGTATACTGGTGTTACAGGTCACCTTCGCCTTCACCTTACTGTATCAATGACCATGGACTTGTACATGTATCACATTCACATTGAATGGTGATGGCTGATGAGAATATTGCCCCTATGGAACAAATGACTGGATTCCACGCAGCAAATATTTATTGTGTAACAGTGAGAAGAAAATTAATTGTATAAACATTCCAAGCCTCATTGAATACAAGCCGCACCATACTTGATATGAATATAACGCGCGTACATTAGCTCGCTTGGACGTCGCTTAGTTAAATATGGACAGACTCGCAAAAATCTCAAAATTTTCAAAAGCCACAAAAATGCCCTCAGCTTGTACAGAGTAAGTAAAAATACTTATGTACAACTTGATGTTTAGAAATGACTGTGTTGAGCGGTTCTATTCCCAACTTCTCTTTTATTCTATGTCATAGAGGACAGGGTTTGGTAGATAATTAAAAACTGTATTAACTCGGCTTCACATTTTAGAGAATGACTTTAATTGAGCCAAATATGAAAGAGAAATACACTTATAAAAAAATCTATTTAAAAAAATATATGTTTATATTAATTTCCATAATTTATTGAAAAAAACTATACGTAGACTTCGACCACCCAATATCACACAGGCCAGGCAACTGTGAGAACAAGTGAAAGATACCCATCGAGTTGAGCGGATTTGCAGATAAACAACAACAAAAAATTGCACTTTGTGCCTCACGAGGCCCTTCTCCATAGAGTGCATGCCAGTTATTTTTCTAGACTACAACAACAACAGTTTTTGCCTGTATCACAATCCGAGCTTCCGATTACCCTTCAACCTTACCCAGACGACGGATAATTTTTGACAGATTGTCCGGCTAGGTTGTTGATCGGATTCACAGATCATGAATTCCACCGTGACGGAATCACCGTTGGGAAGACTTTTTCTTTATTCAAAGTCATGTACTCGGAAGTTCCGTGGTCATACCCATGTAGTTTCAAGTTTAGTTTGCTATTCTATATAACATCTGTTTACGGATCCATGAAAATCTACAGATGATCCAGCATTTTCAGTAAATCATGCTTCGAAATGTTCGTGACGGAATCACCTGAAACGGACATGACTCTTGACTAGTGTTGCTTGTCTATTTTTTTGCTGCTCTGTTTCAATCTGACTATTCTTATATGACATCTCTTACTAACAAACAGTACCCAAGGATGATAAGATTTTTTCATCGTGAGAAAAACGCGACTGGGTCATCCCAGGGGTTAAATCTAGTCCGTGGCGGAATCGACAAAAAATCGTGATGGAATCACGAGTGCGCTTTTTAAATCTTTTCGGTAAAAGTGCTTTATTAATTACACATTTTCTTGAAAAAAAATATTCCTAGAGTGAATTTATCTCTTCTACTTAGAAAATTAAAACTCTGACCTCTTATTTTTACTAAGGTATACAGCTCCCGCCACATGCATATCTTTTCTGCAGATGTTTCAAAATAGTATAGTTTTCAGTAAAGTGCAATTTTTCTTCTTTGACAATTTAGAATTTCCCGAGTTCTTCATGTTAAAAAATTGCGGGAAAAATATTTCGCTATTAAAACACATCTTCGCTATTATTGGCTTGTTCACGGGGATCATAGGAAGCGAATAGAACAAACAGAATGCTAATAATGAGTAATATAGGGTCTACGACAGAATGTGGAGTGAATTTTATGCGAAAAAGGGCTGTTTAGCAATGTCCGCTTTTCCGTGGAATTCATGAGCGCACGATTGAAGTATCATGGGAAGATATATATTTCCAGTCGCTATCTTCAAACAAAAGGAAAAGAAAAAGCCGAGAGAGCGCCTCATGAGGCAGAGTTATTTTTCCAGACTACAACAACAACAGTTTTTGCCTGTATCACAGTTCGAGCTTCCGATGACCCTTCAACCTTTAATACCCAGACGACGGATAATTTTTGACAGATTATCCGGCTAGGTTGTTGATCGGATTCACAGATAACGATTGAAGCATGGGAAGATATATTTTTTCAGTCGCTATCTCCCCAACCCTCACCCCCCCCAACTAAAAAAAAAGAAAAGAAAAAGCCGAGAGAGTTCTTCGGAGTTTTACGTTTTTGACCTCTGACTTTGAATTTGACTTCTCACTTCCGACTCGCACCCTGGTGAATGACACTCGTCCTTTATCTTTTTGCCGATTCAGAGATTCTCGAGGAAGTTTCCAATTATACTATCTGGAATGCGAGTTTTTCTTTCGTGAAAATTTACTTTTTATGAAAGCGCAGGTTTGTCTTCGTTTGCGCATACCGGCCATTTGTACCAGCGCGAAGCTATACACGCGCGAATTTAGTACCCTCGAATAAAGAGACCCGGTGGAAGCGCTGCAAAGGATACACACCTTTTGTGACGTAAGCATTCATTTGTGTCCAAAGAAAAGATTCAAGATTTCGTCGGGAACCATGACGATCCCTATTGGAAATACTATGAGTCGTGGGTTCCCCATATGACAACTATTTGGCGGGAGATTTCACGTTGCGCTCCTAGACCTCCGTCTCATCGACGGAGGTAAAAAACGAGGGAATCTTCATTTGTATTTTCCTGAACTGTTCTCGTTATATTTAAGAATCATTATAGTTCTCACTATGAACAGTAATGTACCATCCAACAAGTCGAAGTGTGAGTGTTGTTACAAGAATACGCGTTCCGGCCAGACCAGAAAAATATCTGGTTCACAGTTAGACTGGGTAAAACGCAGGAGTGACTTTGAAGTCAACACCGAAGGAGTATTATGCCCTCAATGTAGGGCTATATATATGTAGATTTGAAATCTGCGAATGATGAGACCATCGAAGCGCCTACAGCCGTAGCCGATGATGACCAGCCCAAGGCGGGGTCAAGTTCCCGTTGTGTACCAGATATTCTACGGCAAGTTCGATTTGCAACATTACAATGACGTAGCTCGTTAAAAGAAGTTAATTTTGAAACAGCAATAATTTCACAAAATCGCAAATTATTTAACGGTTTAAGACGGTTGCCAGTTAATATATGAGGTATGTATGTTCATGTATCTGCTTTTTAGCCCTATATGGGCATAACAATAGCAATAAAATTATCTGATCTGTATGATACATTGCGTAATAATTAATTCTTTTGTATTGTTTGAATATGGGGTAAAAATGGAATTTCGACCGAAACGAATAATTCTGTACGACTGGCCTACAAAAACGTTACTGTCGAGGAAACCTGTTCATTTAAAAATAGAACGTACCAAAATAGCACAGAGTCGACTATGCATTTGACGTCATAAAGGACAGCTGACCCGGCCTGGACAATAGATATACACACGCCAGTGTCCGAGGGAGTTGTTCTCGGGTAACCATCACACATTCTTCAGAAATACAGAAAACGTAACACTCTATGCTGTGTACAATGAACTCTGTAATCAATCCGAGAGGGCTACAAATTGGGTAACGTTAGTAAAGACCACTTTACTTGGTTTTAATGAGATGTGGCTATACCCAGATTCTGTGAATGTATCGGTATTTTTGAAAACCTTTTCATGGTGGATGAAAAATATCTATGTATTTTAGCAAATATTAAACATCAAATGACCCTATGTCGACTAAGAGCATCTGCTCATCAGCTAAAAATAGAAACTGGCCGGTATAGTAATAACCAGGTAGCGAATATGAACAGGCTATCTGAAATGTGTAATAGGATCACCATTGTATCATGTATGATTTGTTGTGAGGCGAGCGGCAAGTTTTGCCGAAGCGAAGATTTACTGATTAAGTCTTAGCGACTGCAATGGGGCACATCTAATAACGGACTGTGGAAGTTGATGTACTTCTCCATAACAACAGAATAATCGTTTGACTAATGTAACCCAGCTGTTGGCACCAATCTCGGACAGCACCTTAATACTAGAATATACATTCACCAGAATACAGTTGTTCGAGCAATATTTCACTATCCGTACTAACACGTGCATAATACCCAGTTCTTCATAAACAGGTGCATTTGGGGTAGACATAATCACTCTCAACAGTTGATAAAGAAACTTCCGATGTACCCGTTCAACTCTGAGTGCTTGATGGAAACCCCGAATTTTCAAATCTAGAGTAGGCTTGTTTACATTACGATATACAAGGCTTTCGAATTCTCTCTGCTTAAGAATAAGACACACTTGAATGTTTCAAAATGTCTTTTACAAGTAGAATGTTCGAATCTGTCGGAGACAAAACGTAGGGGTTTGTTAGCATTCTTAAAAGAAGACGATTTTTTATCTGATCTGCGTAGACTTAATTGAGAACGATTCGATTGCCATAAACGCGTGTGATAAACCCTTCACATATTACAAATTACCAAATCACTTTTCGAACAAAGAAGATAGTACGATAAGGCGAAGTTTTGGCCTATAGATGGTGCGGTTTAAATCGAAGAAGTAAAATATCCTAAAAATAATTGTGTTCTAATGTAACAGCAAGAGAAATATATGTATACAATGTTTGGAAGTTCTAGCTCGATTGCTTTATGACTAAATTGATGACATGAAACTGAAATCCTCTGCATGGGCTATTTCGTGAAGAAAAGGTGTAAATCGAGTCATTCAAACACACATTTAGACACGAAGGACCCATTGGACCAAAACGCCATTTAACCTGGTGATGCGTGGCGGCATTATATCTCAACTGCTGGAAAATATGTTTTTTCGTGCCTAAGTGTGTGTTTGAGTGACTCGATTTAACCTTTTTTCATGAAATACATGTAGCTCATACTGCGCATTTCAATTTAATGCCATGCATGTAACTATAACCATAATGCAATCGAGCTAGAACTTTCACATGTTGTGTACATATATTTTCTCTTGCCGTTACATTAAGACGCAATTATTTTTAGGACATTTTATAGTTTCGATTTCAAGCTCACCACGTATAGGCCAAAATTCCGCCGTATCATACCATCGCCTTTTGTAATCATGCATATTGGTTGTTACTGTGGCGGACGAATACTGATTACTGAATGTCATTTCGTACGACTGTACTAGTAAAATCACATACACCTGGGACGAGTATAGATATTCGTCCCAGCATACACCATCGATTACTTACCTTGTCTCACAGAATGTTGATCTTGTCCGTCTTATCCAGGGCGATTGACGATGACACTGAGGAACGAGTCTATATTCCTACATTATAATCTACAGTTATTGAGAGGCGTGGTTAATGAAGACGTGACTAGATTCTCTCTCGAATAGCCAATAGACGGAAGATCTCTGTCGGACACACAGGTTCATCGTCTTGACAAATACGATGAATAGAATCGTTTTACCGTAGTGTTTCTTCTGCCTGTACTTCTCTCTCGCAGTAAAATTTGAATTCCCTGCAAAAATCGATGACAATATTAGGACAATCTTAGACTGATGAATTAAACTCTGTGATCAGAGAAATGACCACTCAGAGAGTTGTAGACTTCTATTTTCTAAATAGATACATGATTTGCAACGATATGTGCTAAATTATATTATCACAGTGGATAACATTAACATGGCGCCACGTCAATCACATAACTGAGCCTGGTGAAAATTAGACATGTAACTATATTATTGACAGGATAATTCCGACTAATTTTCTCAACAACCAATCAGCTATCTTTCGGAGAAAGACGAGTTTTCAGCCATATCTGCCAATACCGTTTTTCACAGCGCATCCTTGGCCATTAACGTAGTTCAGGTACTTGATCAGACTCTTCCCAATGGGAGAATCTCTGTAACACCACGTAAACTGATGTTCTGGAACCACACGTCCGTTTTTGAAAAGCGGTCAATGCTTCTGGACGCCGGAAGTGTGCGAAGGGCTGATATATACAGAAAAATATATTGAATCGAATTATAACTTAAAGAGATAATTTTCCATCCCAGAGCATGTTATACCTGAGCGGCGTTACCGAAATGTGCTTCAATGTCGGTCACCGACAGTAGTAAGGAAACGAAGAGTTTAAAAACACCTAGATCGCGGTGTTATTACTTTAATACTAGAGAATTACCGCCATGTCGGGGCGGTGTCAGCGCGGTGTTGCTGCGGTGCTGCGGCGGCGTTCGTTAATGAATTGTCACCGGGTGACTAATGCGGTACGTGTATAACACCTATAGGCACGATGGTGTAGGCGTATGACAACGCCGATTCACCGGCCCGTGTCTACAGCCGGAGGGGAGACGCGCTGTTTGAGGTTATCGTTTTATATTTATAGGGTTGTACCTATAGCCTCCCGGAGGAATGCGGTGTTCATCGGATGGTGTCATCGCGCGGGTGGTCCGCGATCCATCGCGCGCGCTGGTTGACCCGTTTCGCGGCGGAGCGTGACTAATGCGGTGTTCTAGGTCGGCTATTTACGAAACTCGAATCGCCGGAGGATATAATCGTCGATCGACCCCGGTTTGCGGTATTCGCGTGACTCACGGTGTAATTATAGCCTATCGACCTACCTTCAAGGCTCGTCTATACAGTATAATAAACGCGATGATGTGAGAATGCGGTCGACCTGTGAAAATGTCGAGCTCTATGGGATATATAAATATATGTTTAAAACATTTCCCTCTTATTCCGAAGTCGAACATCGAGCCATATGGATCAATACCAGAGAAAACTCGTCGTACTCAAAGTCCTCTCCATCATAGCAATTTCACTCCTAATCATACCACTGATCGTATTGTCCACGAAAGGAACACCATGTCCTTCTTGCGCGTATCAGACCGCGAAGGATACACCGGGCGTTTACGAAACACCATCGGGCGATATGACCGTCATACCCAACAGAACGTTATGTACGCCGATGCGGCAAGTTACCATTGATAAACATTTACGGGCTACTGTTTGCATCTACGCCAAGTTACTGAGGGTTGATCTACGCTATTTTATCAACGACAAAGCCACTATAAAGGGGGTGGTCTTGAACTACATACAGTGGACATTGCTCAAAGCTCGAACCCGTCTCATCGATACAGCTATTCATAACCTACTAGAAAAGAAAATTTAACCATGGATTGGAATCAAATGGTGAATGCCGTCACCTCTTTACACGCCTACAACTCTATCATCCATAACATGTTTGAAGACGACGTAGGAAATAGAGGCCGCCTAATTTTACTACATATCTATACATATTCAATGTGGCAGAATGTTTCCGATACGTTGAAAGTTGAAATTTGGGATTACCATACAACGCTATACGGATAAGTACATCGTCGTAAACAGCGAGGACTCCAAGACGCTTCGGAGAATCGACCGTACAAATTTCGTGTCAGCAGGAACCCATAAGGAGGAAGCGTTCTCTCCCTACCATCAGTTCACCCACCGATGAACGGAGAGCGCGGAACAACAGATCGCATCTCTTCGAGTTATAACATGGCACTCCTCACCGACAAAGGGTTCACCGAAGTTCAACCTAGCGAATTATCGTTGTTCTCATTACCTCCTACGCAAACAGCGGTTGAAAGTCGCTATGTTATCGACGCTCGGCCGTCTTCTCAAATCTCCGAAGATACACTCGTCGAATTCCAGATATCCGGTCAAGGCTCGGATTACGTCGACTTGAAATCCATCAGATTCTACGTTAAGGCTAAAATAATCCACAAAGATGGCACCCGTTTGATCAAGGACAAAAAAATGCGGCCTTATCAATTTACTCCTTCAAACTATGTGGTCTCAGATAGACGTCTCCATGCAGGGTAAGCTTATGACGGTCATGGACAACAGTTACCCCTATAAAGCCTGCATTCAAACGCTAATGAATTTCGGTGAAGACGCTAAAACCAATCAGCTAGTATCCCAACTGTATGTATCCGACGAAGGTATTAATTTGGATACCGCGGATGCCGCAACAGGTCAAAATGTCGGATTTACACAGAGAAGGAAATTCATTGTGGAGAGTAATTTATTCGAAATGGAAGGGAACTTCATGCAAGATGTTTTCAAACAACAGCGCTACTGGCTGAATAACGTGGACGTATACATCAAAATGCATCGCTCCACACCGCAGTTCACCATGATGTCGGGCGAGGAAAATCCGGCGTATGAACTGGTGATACCAGATATCAGTCTGAAACCCCGGCGTGATTTTGCGACACGCCAAGACCTTGGAAAATACATCGACCAAATATCCGTATGTGAGAGCGGAGACCAAAATGGCTTCCTTGGCCACGGGGCAGACCCTCTTCCGCTGGGATAATATGTTCTTATCCTTCTACCCCAGCAGACTGGTGATAGGATTCGTATCGTCCAAAGCCGTCGCCGGGAGTAGTAGTCATGGAGTAGTAGAAAAAGAGTAACTGATGTGGGAGAATTCGAGATAGGGGTGGCCAATTTTTTCTGTCTCACGCTGTGGTCCCGCAGTTACGTGTTTTTGCCTAGTGAGATTGCGCAGGACAATGCACGTTGGAGGATTTTTCTTGCTAATGCTAATTGTACTCTAGAGACTTTGTTTTCTTTTCAGATTTTGCTATAAAGAGGACTCTTCAAAATTTAGCTGCCAATAAAAAGATGTAAGATTATGCAATTTTTCTTCAACATGGCGGGAAAAAGTATCAATGAAGGTAATTGGTAGAACCCTCGCGGGCGGGATGTTTTACTAAATTTTACCACTCTGTGTAAATGACCATGAAAACTAGCTGGAGATGAACTTCCAGGCATTATCTTGGAACAGTCAATTACCTCTCAGTTGGAAAGGTCTTATAATTTTCAACGGCCGAAATGGGGCTGTTTTTTGGTAATTTTTATTTCTGGAGTAGGGATGGTTTGTCAATTAATTTTAGGTCCAGTTTCATATCTAACTTTTAATAAATCGGGCTTCTTTAAACACCATTTTGTAGCTGAAATCCTGACAATAGTTTTCATATACAGGTATCGATAATCAGATCAATCTTTGTTAAGCACTGCCATTTGAAGGCCTTACACGGACATTGTTTTCGGTGCCCTGTAGAATACGACGGGAGGGGTTGCGTGGCCATTAGTTGACTTTCGCTTAAACGTTCTGTTGCGCCCGCAGGATGTTTAAGAGTCTAGGTGGACAATCGTTGGTCTCAATGGGCCGTATGGGTCTCAAAACTGTCGTGGATTAGAGTCCGACTGCGTTGGTTTTAGTGGAAGTGCCGTCTGTCTGCGTATCCGAAATCGTGAAGTACTAGAAAAAGCCTAGGGCATTTGAGTGGACGTTTCGGGATCGAGATGGGTGATATTTGGTCCAAATGGGTGTTGTGAGGTGTCATATTGAAGGGTTCGTCGGATAGCTTCAAACTTAGGGGCGGGGAGGTTGCAGTGAAAGTGTCGTCAACCTGTGTATGGTCAGGCGTAGAGTAGTAAGAAAAGGGAATTTGAGTGAACGTTTAAGGGTAGAGATGGGCTAATTTGGTCCCAATGGTTCCCGTATGTGTCATATTGAAGCGCTCGTTGCGGAGAGTCAGACTGGTGTGATTTTTAGTGGACAATCCCTCAATCTGTGCATGCTAGTCGGGTCGTAGAAGAAAAAGGACATTCGATTGGACGTGTTGGCGTAGAGATGGACCATCCGTAGTCCAATTGGTTCGTGTGGGGTATCATATTAAAGCGTTCGTGGGGTAGACTCAGACTGGAATGGCGATTTTTTGTTCGAAAGTGACGTCCTCTATGATATTATCAGTAATATAGACAAAGCGCAGTTTCGGAAGTGCACAGGGGCGCATTTGAGTAGGTGGACCATCCCCAGTCCAGATGAGTGATGTGGGGTATCCATCCTACAGTTCTTATCGGGTTGAGTCAGACTGGCACATCTTTTATTGAAAGTGCCGACGAGGTGCGCATGTGCCCTCGGGGTGCAGTAGAGAAGTTTCGTAGAGAAGTTCCACGGCAGTTTCTTGGGTGCACAGGAGCGATCTGGTTACCTGGTTATTTGTGTGCGTGTGTGCGTGTGTGTGTGTGTGTGTGTTTGTGGATGTGTGCGTGTGTGAAAGTTTGTGAGTGTGCGTGCATGTGTGTGTGTGGAGGTACATCAAGAGACAACAACAACAACAAGCGTATTGCGTATTACACATTTTATTATTTTATCATACCGACGCTGGGGAACCGTATTGGGTATGTGTACAATTCAGGTAATCATGGTCGCTCTTGTCCGTTAGACGTTATATGTACAACCCATTTTGACTGTTGAACGACGAATGTGTACGCCTTTTAGCTTGGGCTGCTTTTATGGCTACTACTACTAGTTTAATTTGAATGGCGCTTTCAATTTAATAAAATTATGCGCGCCAGGTCGTTGCATTGAGTTTGATGTACAACATATATATTGATTTAAAATATCCAACTATACGGATTTGTAATGGAATAAAAAATATGTAGAAAAATCAAACTCCAAATGCGTTATTTAATGTCATGGTGATGTTAGAGACATAAAAGGAAGGGAGCATGTATGGACCAACACAATTAATTTAATAATAATAAAATCCTAACGACCCTTTCTAAAAAATAAATATATATAAAACTGAACTAAAAAGGCTAATATAGCACATGCATATTTTGTTTAAACAAAAATTAAACTCATCATATAGATTTAGATTTGACAATGTGAGAAAAATCGAGATTAGATGTAATATCTATACTCATCCTGATGAAGACAGTGAATGATGACCTCGTGGTATCATCAGACACCAATGTCCAACAAGAACAAGTAAAGACATTATTTAAAATAAAACTGTTTACCCCAACCCCCTCCCTTAAGCAAATGTAAGAAAATGTATATTAAACAGAGTGGTGAATAAAAACGAGATTTGATGTAATATCTATGCCTGTCCCGATGAACACCGTGAATGATGACCTCATGGTATCATCAGACACAAATGTCCAATCAGAAAAAGCAAGGATACCATTTAAAACAAAACTCTTTCTCAGAGTAGAAATATTGGTATAATTTCTTAACCACAGGTAAGAAAATATATATTAAACTATTCTAGAATTTTATTATTCATCAACTTGTAATATGCATGTACTATTAATTAACCAATAAAACTATTATAAATTATTCCACAGGATGGAAGGGGAGGTAACAGTTGTACCCTCCCCAAGACTAGATGTGAAATGTAGAACAAAATAATAAAATCAATATACATTAAATCTGCGTGTGTGCAGTATATATCTATAAATAGCCAAAAAAACTTTATCACGTTTTTTTCTAGGCTTTAAAATGGATTCCATGGTATGATTGAAGACACCAGCACATATAAGTTCATTAAAAAAGTTTAATCTCTGATTATTAAATCGTGTACACGATAATAAATAGTGACTGATGCCTTCTTCTACATCACACGCATCACACACTCCAGTGGGATGTAAATTACATCTAAAGAGATATGAATTCAGGGGAATATGCCCGACAAGAAGTCTAAAAACAAGTACTTCAGCGTGGCGATTTGGTAAATTCAAAGAGGCGTCTGTAACTGAAGGCTGAAATTGATAATAAAAACGCCCCTTCTCTGAATTATCCCAGCATTCCTGCCATTTAGATTTAAAATAAGGATATAAACAAGCCATGGCTTCATTTATGGTCAATCCCATATGTATATTAATATCTGGAAGTGCGGATGCGTGCTTAGCAAGAGAGTCCGCAAGCTCATTCCCATATATACCAGAATGGCCCGGGACCCAATCGAAATAAATTACTATATTTTCATAAGTCATCGTAGTGACAAAATATAATATTTCATATAAAATACTTGAAGACCGGCTCCAAGAGAAGTTAAGCATTGCTTGTAAAGAACTAAGAGAGTCTGTAAAAATTACAGCTCTAGATATACCAGCATCTCTAATAAAATTGAGTGCCATTAAAATAGCTGTCAGCTCAGCTGTATAAACACTCACATGATTATTAATTCTAAAGGATTTAGAATATTTTATTTCAGGTATGCAAAATGCAGCACCCACCCTGCCGGTATCTGGACACTTGGAGGCATCTGTAAACACTTGCATGTATTCACTCCAATTAGATTTAATATATTCTTTTGTATATCCAGTAATAATATGGGGTGGGTCAGATTTTTTAATTTGTGTATGTAATCCCATATATATGTTTGGTGTAGTCAACAGCCAGGGTGGGTAACTCTGCATAAAACAATTCTGGATAGAGAAAACATCAGCATTTGTTTGTTCATACAAGATGTTTGCTCTAATATTAAATGGGAAGTAACGCTTAACGTTACTATCCCAAAATAAACCATCATACCATGAAGGTTCTAGAATATCACTAGTTGGATGATTTATTGACTGTTTAATTTTCATAAAATATTTGAGGGTTCTCATTTGTCTTCTGATGGATAGTGGTATTTCCGCACAAGCAACCTGTAAAGCATGCAAAGGTGTTGAACGTAATGCTCCAGTACATATGCGGAGAGCCTGACACTGTATAGAATCTAGTTTGTTTTTTAATGAGACACACGCAGAGTCGTATGCCTCGCAACAGTAATCTAGGCGGGATCTTATTAGACTCCGATACATCATTAATAAGGTTTTTTGTCAGCACCCCAACTATGTTTAGATACACAGCGCATAAGATTGAGAGTTTTCTGACATTTCTTAATCAATATATCAATATGGGCCTGCCATGTTAGATATTTATCAAATGTAACCCCCAAATATTTAAATGAATCAGAACATTTTAACCTGGCACCATTGTAAAATAACACTAGTGACTCAGGCAAAAATTTTTTTGTAAAAAGAACAGCCTCAGATTTAATGGGAGAAAATTTAAAACCCCAAGTTTTCCCCCATTTCAAAATATCATCTAAAGCCTGTTGAATTTTTTCAACACATAAGTTGAAGTTTCGATGAGAAAACCATATAGCTTTATCATCGGCAAACAAGGAGCACTTAACTTTGTTATCAAGACAGTCGGGTAGGTCATTTATAGCAATATTAAATAAGGTAGGTGATAAAACACTTCCCTGAGGGACGCCATTTTGTATTGGCATAACACGTGATATACTCTGACCAATACGAACTTGAATGCGTCGGTTGGATAGGAAGCCCTTAATCCAACCAAGCATTTTACCACCAATACCAATATTACTTAGTTTAATCAATAAACCGTTTTTTCCATACCATGTCATAAGCTTTTTCAATATCAAGGAATACCCCAAGTAAGTATTCCTTATTTGCAATTGACCTTTTAATAGAGGTTTCTAAAGTGATCACATGATCAGTAGTGCTCCTGTTTTTCCTAAAACCACTTTGAAATTTGGATAAAATATGCTTTTATGGCTGAAACACAGAACACTGCTTAACGCCCAGCTTAACACTTCAACGCCCTTGGATAATAGACAAGAAGTCCTGATTGGTCTAAATGATCGCGTGATATCCTATTAATTGACACTTATTCATCGAAATTCAGTGACGCCTTAACACCTTAACGGGCCTCGGTGACCGAGTGGTCTAAGTAGCTTCGATGGTGACCGCTAGCCTCACACCACTCAACCAGTACGGGCTCGAGTCCCGCTGGTGCATGCGTGCAAGTTTATCAGTTACTTGCTGACGGGTGGCGGTTCTCTCCGGGTAATCTTCCACCAACCAAACTGACTGTGAACATATGAGTGAAATAACCTTGAGTGTGACATTAAACCAGATCCTCCTTAACGCCTCAACGCCCTATCTTGACCAATTGTCGACCTTCGAATCACACGCACCTGCTTCGATCAATGGCCTTTGATCCTTGTTGAAAGTGATGTCATCACCGAAAGTGAGGTCATCATTCGAAGTGTAGTCATCACACGCATGGGCGTTCATGTGGTGAGGCAGGCGGGACCCTATAGCAGGTCATCTTCTGGCTTATTGCACTTTGACCTTTATGACGGTACCTCCGTTCACGTGAACGGAAGTGACCTTTCTACCCTGTCCATTACCGGAGGTGACGTCATCGCACTCGCTTGAGGGTACACCATGTTCCCTATAATCCGTAGGGCATAGGGTACATAGGTTATTCCTGCAATTTGTGCATGGCAATTATGTCATTAGCGGCTGCTACAATAGTGCGGCTTTTTCAGACGAACTATGGGTAGAGATGATATTAAGTAAATGTGCTATGCATTCTAGTCCCATCAAATTTGGAAATGCAATTTAGGGTCATCAGCAATGAATGCAAAATTTCGGCGATTAGCTTTTTAGGGTGACGTGGCCTAGCCATCACCCTAATGGGTGACGGCCTGAGCTCATCACTCTCTTATATGAAATTTAAAGGCTGATGGCCAGCATCATCACCATGAAAAAGGTGATGGGCCATCACACTCTTTCTGGCTGTGCCTCCTATTGTTAACAACAAAGAAAATTTGGTTCCTCCTAATCTGAAATTACATTTCTCCGGCTAACCATCCCTGGTAATAAATGAACGGTCCCTAACATGTCATTTAATATAATGCTTTATTTGTTTCTAGAGGATTGCACACAGCCCAAGGGCTACAAAGGTGGTTTCCTCTACAGTAAATATATACATGATATTAATAACTGGCCATGATTAACTAGGAGACTTATTTAGAATATACATATACATACACATACACACATACCCATACACACATATATATGTACACAAATACACACATACATATGCATATCTATATACACATACATATATATATATATAAGTGTTTTCGTCCGCTTGCATAGAACAAAATAAAAATAGAAAAGGCAATGGACTATAATATGGCAACAATAACACAATTATTATCATTCTGCAAAAATTATTTGAAATCTAACCATCCAATGCCCGTTTAAAACGCCCAGTAGCATTAATGTATTCAAAAACAGCTTCAAATACTTTTGTATTTTCTTCCCAGGAAAACGATTTGTCGCCACGTAATAGGATATCTAGCAAATGATCAGATAGGAAATCTAAATACATGGAGTAGTGTATACCAGGACTAATGATATTTACAACTTGTGTGAGCAGGGCTTTACGCGGGGCAGCAAAAATCGGACAATATAGAAAATAGTGTTTGGCAGTCTCATGACTAAAATCACAGATGTGACAGTTTTTATACAATATAATATTGTACTTATACAACTGGTGGTGGAGGTGGCTTAATCCCATACGTATTCTACAGTGGTTAGTAACCGAAGGACCATATGAATACGAAAATAGAGGATTACTTTCGATTCCTTCAGCTGTATGAAGTTGATTTTTGAACGTATTCAGGGAGAGTGAATTTCGAATGTTGGTCGGAAGATTGTTCCAATCTCTAATTGACTGGGGGAAGAAAGACTTACGAAACGATTCTGTCCTCGCGTAAATAGTATTCATATGATCCTTGTTTCTTAGGGTATGGCCTGTAAGACGAGATACAATAGGAGGACACATTGAAGAAAGATATTCTGGCACAAGACAGTTTTTAATTTTAAACAACAAGTGCAATCTTCTCCAGCGCCGCCGGTTTTTGAGTGACTGCCATCCTAATTCCCTAAGTAGAGCTTCACTGCTAGTGAGTCTGAATCCACCAGTACAAAGAAGAGCAGCCTGTCGTTGTATTTTCTCTAATGAATCACTATCTTGTTTCGTACAATTGTCATATATAACATCACCATAATCAAGTATTGGTCTAACTAGAGTTTTATATATATTAATTAATGATACTCTAGGCAAGATATGTTTTGTCCTTTTGAGTACTGATAAAGTTTTCATAGCCTTTTCTTTAATATAGTCAATGTGGTCAGACCACGAGAGCTTACTATTAAATACGATACCAAGGTGTTTATGCGTATCAAAGCGACGAAGGGGTATGTCGTCAAGGGTTATATTAAAACCATATACTGATTTGATTTTATTACTGATAATAAGGTAAATGGACTTCGGGCCATTGAACGTTATTAACCATTGTTTAGCCCATATCGAAAGTCTTTTTAGATCCCGCAGTATTCTATTTTCGGTGTCCAACTCGTTATCTATTGGAGTCGATAGAGAGGTGTCATCGGCAAATAAGTGTACTTCGCATTCGAGGTCGTCTACGATATCATTTACATATATCAGATATAGGAGAGGTCCAAGTACTGATCCCTGACATTGCCTGAGGGACGCCAGCGTTTATAACGTAATACTTGGAAGATTTACCTTCGATGGTCACCCGTATTCTTGTATTAGCTAAATAACTTTCAAACCAGGACAGTAATTTTCCTCCAATTCCAATTGACTTAAGTTTATGTATCAGACCTTTATGCCAGACCTTATCGAATGCCTTGCTAACATCAAGGAAGACCATACACATATCACTTCCGGCATCCAGACAACGATATGCTTCATGAACTATTTTGATTAACTGATTTATGGTGCCGTCACCTGGCTTGAATCCAGAGTTTTTTGATGTCAAGATGTTGTTACTAACGCAGTATTCGTATAATTTCATGAATACTATCTTTTCAAATATCTTTGACACGCAACAGTTCAACGAAATAGGTCTGTAGTTTTCAACCGACTGTTTACTATCTTTTTTATGAACAGGACAAACATTTGCGTCTTTCCATTGTTCCGGGAAAGTGCCAGAACTGAGAGAGGAATTAAAAAGTTCTGCTAATGGATGGCACAATGCAGATCCAGCATATTTAAGTAGATAGTTACTTATACCATCTGGTCCACTTGCCTTCTTAACACTAATAGCATTTAAAATTTTTTCGACCTCAGAGGGCAATACTTTGATATCGTTCAAAGGGGCATAATTCGGGATGAGAAGCTGTGGAAGTTCTGGTTCAACCACATTAGATGCAAGAGACATCTGCTTAGCAAAATGAAGACCAAACATTTCTGCCTTTTTCAATGAATCACTGATTTGATTATTTCCCTGCACTAATGGAGGTATGACGCTACTGGATTTGTCTCCCAGAACAGATTTCATGGTTTTCCAGAATGCTTTTGTATCGCTAATTCCACTATATAATTTGTGCTTTAAGTTATCCACATATCGTTTAACTGCTTCACGCTTAGATCTATTAGCTTCCTTCCTTGCGATTATAAAGTCAAGTTTATGTTCAATTCGCTGGGAGTGGCGATAACGTTTATGAAGTCTATCTCTTATACGAAATTTTCTTCTAACTTCATTTGACATCCACGGTTTATCCTTTGGTCTTATGGTCACAATTTTGCAGGGTACAAATTCCTTGCTTATTGAAATAAAGAGAGTACTCCAGAAGTGCACGAGATCAGAAATATCATCAAATACACTAGTTCCTACATTCCATGGAGCATCTTTCAAAGCCTCAATCAAATTAGGAATATCTGCAAACTTGTAATCCCATACTAATCGTCGATACGCCTGAGGGCGCTGACAAGTTTTAATAGCAATATCACAGGAAATGACACAATGGTCATTTTCGCAAATCGGGGTAGAAACGGTTGTATTCATAACGAATCCAGGACTATCTGTAATTGCAAGATCCAACAGGTATGCACATGAATCACAATAACGTGTAATCACAATGTCATTTAACGTGGTCAGAGATAGGGAAAACCATTAGTTCCTTTAACATTCAGCACAAGTGATTGCTGTTGAATTAGACGAAGACGAGACTGTTGGTTTATGAGGATGGTAATCCGCATCAATTCATGTTCCAATGTATATCCAAAAAAGAACGTTTGATGAACACGATTATAGCAGTGATACAGGCAATACAGGATAGCGTTCAAAAGGTATGTTACTATCGATCAGTCCGTGCATGCTCTTGATTAACCGTGGCTAACTTGTGCAGCTATTTTCTGCCGGGTAAGTTTGAAATTGATACAGGTGAAAAGTGCAGAGAGCAGCCGAGCAAACGAAGTTGCTCATTGCATTTGAATGTATATGGCTAATTTGTTATATTTACAGGCCATCAGGCCTATCGATTTCTCGCCTCTGATAAAAAAAAAGAGATATATACATACATGTATTCAATTTAATTGATCAAATCTGTCGCATTGATCATAGTTTTCTTTAGATACCGGCTAACCTCTCCAGGGCTTGATAAATCATCGAACGTTCAGTGTAAAATAGAATCCCACATGTTATAGCGCTGCATTTCCACTTGGACGCCAACATAGGAAGAAATGAACAGTTACAAGTTTAGCACATTACATGATAACAAGTTGATTAGCTAGCAGTTCTCCCGGATGGCAAAATCTAAATCCAATTGTTATGATTATTATTCAATACAATGCAATACGACATGTATATATACAAAGTCATCGAAATGTCAACACAATTTTAATCAGAAATAGATTCTGCGTATTACTGAATATTTTGTAATTATAGCGGTGAAAAAATCTACTCTTATTGTTACTGATATCATACAGTATGAATTTTCTTATGTTATTCATATTTTCCTGTGTTTTCGCATCACCTGCATTAATAAGAGGAATCCAAACAACAAATGCTGTGGAGTACATCATATAAGACATATACCTATACCATAATTATTCTTTCAATTCTATATACATTTTTTCAAACTTAATAGCTTCAATTCTTTATTCTCGGTAACGGTATTATGTATTATTTGAAACCATGGTGACGACAGCTGTTGATTTATATCAAGATAATCCTGTATTATAAACCATTGTCTGTGAAACTGCACTTGCGTATTGTTGATGGAAGCTATGGACCTTTGGCATTCGTTTTGGCATTGATTGTGGAATTTATTAAAGAAGATTAAGAATGATGTAGAATGTCAAGAAGGCTATTTGTTAGTTTTTCTTATACCCCCTCTCCACATCAGAAGACCGCTCTTATCCTTACTTCCGGTTTGATGACGTCATTAGTAAGTGGCTAGTATGTTCAATTGTTTCGAATTAATCGAATAAGATAGCTTTACTATGATATAGTTAATTAGTACATGAGCGTGATCTCAAAATAGAAAAGGACCTGGCGCGGTTTTAAGGAGATTTTGGCCCTATGAGATGCGGTTTGGAGTGCCAAAATGAAATATCAGGTATGAAAGAAATTTTTCAGTTAACGTGAAGTATATTATCTTGTCTTATGCTCCGAGTATTTTATAGGTTTTTTGATAACAACATCTTGAAGTTGTGGATTTGTGAAAAATCGTCTATTTTGAGGTGAAAACAGCAAACATATGAAGCCAGTCCAGAACCAAAACCGTGTTTGGGCAACAACAGGTTAAGTTTATCTTGTCTCTGGACTGGCGTCATATGTTTACGGAGAGAAAAGTGTGCTACTACTACTTCAAGAACTGTTATTAAAAAAACATGACAATAAAGGTTCCCTACATGTCATCACCTATCGTGTTCTCCTTACATGACGAATAGTTCACTTTTCTGGTACCCCCCATGGACGCCATTTTGAATTTACCATTGATCCCCTGCTCGGAGGTCATGCCGATAGGCTCAAAATGAACCCAATATGATAAACTACAAAGTCACGGAGTGTCAGCACTCAAGATTTCGTCGTTCCGGAGATAGGACAGAAAGTTTAGAAGAAGGGGCCATAATGCCCCCTTCCCCCCACCCCGAGGCCTTGGACTTGTAGGGTTAATACTCAAGCTGGGCGCTCGAGAACGCCGGGCAAGATAACTTACAACAGGCACACATCCAAATGCACCCCACAGAAACACAGTCACGGCTATCCGTGAACAGTATCGCCTGCTGTCGCTTGAAATGGAAGGCGACGCCACGCATGCATATGGAACCATCATGGAGATCAAACATCTTCATACACAATACAACCTCTCCGATCACACGTCGAAGAAGCCTTGATGTATATGTAAAACTGTAAAACTTTCAAATCCCGAGGTGCAAATTTCATCAACAAACCAAAATTTCAACAACAAACCAACGAGCCAATCAGAGCATACCCAATGAGTGTGTGTAGGGTGACGTATTTTCTCAGTCGGTACGTCATTTCTGTAAATATGGCGATAGAGATGGCCAGATACATATGACAGCCAATCAATAGCGCAACCATACAGCATATTTCGAAATTCAAACTGATCTGAGGTCGATGACGTTTCATTAGTATTTATAAATTATTTTGAACAGATCCGGTGTGCCGATCTATCAATCGAGGAGTTCCAGGTGCGATCAGAGAATTCCAAGCTGCTTGGAGAGGATATGGGGCAAACGCCTATCGAGGCCCGGGAAAATGCAGTCAAAATGCGCAAGCAGCTGTTCCAGAATATACTGTCATTACAATATCCTGAACTGCCCGACAACGCTTAGGACAAACGGACAAGGGCGACCGTGGCCGAAAATTGAACTTTCTGACATGGCGGCTTCTGATTGGACAAAACGCAGCCGAGAATACGTCTAACGGACAAGTGCGACCATTGCCGAAAACAGACGAAACACCAAATGGCGGCTTCTGTTTGGGCAAGACCATTATGTAAACACACCCATAGATGCCCCCACCGTGGGTGTGTTGTGAAGGAGGGTATAATAAAGGGTGTAATACGCAATACGCTTGTTGTTCTTCTTCTCTCATCTGTCTACATCATGGCGCTAGGACGTATGGATAGGTGACCATGGTGACAGACTGACTCTAATGGCTCACATATGGCCTTATATCACCACTTACTCATTCACGCACTCGCTCACTCACTCACCCAGTCACTCACTCACTCACTCATTCACTCACTAACTCATTCACTCACCCCCTCGATCACTGACTCACTGATACACTCACATACACGCTCACACATACCCACGCCCAAGTAACTCTTCCGATAATCTCGCTTGATATGGATGCGAATACCCTTTTACTCCCACACCAGACTACCCAGACCAGAATAACTGGTGTTAGGAGTGAAGATACAATAATACATTAGTGGACAAGCTGTAAGGTACATTCTTGTATATACTACAATTTTCAAATAATAATTTATGTATATGTTCAGCTAATCCAGTTTGCAGTTAGCAGCAGCTGGTTTATATTTGTTAATATTTAGTGAGATGGAATATCATTAGTCACGAGGCACAATAAGAATAAGTAATCAGATGTAAATCAAGCTCACACTTGGACAAGTTCTTTTACCAAAGTCATAACCCTTTGAAGAAAACCTACTTAAATTAATTAATACTTTTTTCGACGGGTTATTGAACGGATCCTTTGTCTTGAACTCATTCGGACATTTATAATAATATGATGATATATTTCTGAGTTCATCAAGTCGGGTACAGCGAAATAAAAAATGAGATTCATCCCCAATATCTCCATTATTGCATAATGTATATATTCTATTCTGTCAAGGGGCCAGCGACCCGTTTCAATCGGGAGGCTATGATTGGACGTTCAAAATCTAGTCATGCTACGTCTCAGCCCAAGAGGCAATACAGTGAAATAATTTCTAAAGAAATCTGTTGTTTCAATAATTTGTAAAACTCTGTTTTGGACAATTTATTAAATTCTTTATGCCAATTAATACAATTTGTATTGCTGGGAGACCCATACATAAAGCACAATCATTTAATAAAATCCTTTAATATCAATTCTATCATACTTATGCATGAAGATTCTCCTGGGATATTACACCTTAACATATGATAAAGTAAACTGGAGAGTTTTTCAGTTTTTTATCCACAATGTAATCATACGTACGCAAACATCAGTTGTCCTAGGGGCTTCTACTAATTCCCCCATAAACTATAAGACTAGGGGTACTCTTTTTCATTCTAAGTATTTTTTTTTGTACAGAACAACAAATGCACCTTTTCAATATCATCAATTTTCTCATAACTCCATATTTCACTAGAATATAACAAGACTGGCTTAACCATTTCATCAAACAATTTAACCTGGCAGTCAAATGGTAAATCCATATTTCTAACCTTTTTCAAGACACCAAACATTGATTTTGTTGTTTGTGAGACTAGGTGTTTACGGGGATGAGAATTTGTTCGTTTTTTTAATGGTAAACCAAATAAGTACACACATCAGATATTTCAAGAGGATTACCTTCAAGATAGAATTTCGCTTTTGATCTTCTTCCCTTACCAAATACCACTATTTTGGTTTTCAATAGATTTTACTTCGGCCTCCAATTTTTACAACAAAATGAGAAATAATACAATAATTTTTTCATCTCTTTTGGGGATTCAGCTATCAAACTCCATCATCAGCATAAAGAAGCAAAATGAATAATCTCAATATATATAATATACATTTCTAGCTCATAATGTAATGCCCTCTGCAGCAACATTTGTTAAAGCATCTCCCAGACCATTGTCATTAAGTTGAGAAAAGGTAGGGAGACAAATTCTCCCGTTGACAAACTCCAATATTGCTGATGAAGAATTCAGATAATATATTATCGGAATCAGTTATACAAGCTTTAATACCATTATACATCTTCAATATAACCTTAAACACTTTGCTAGTAATACCACTGTCAACTTTTTCATAGATCAGGTCTCCAGGCTGTATGGAAAGCCTTCTGGATATCTACCCAAGTGCGGTATAATCTTTTGGATATCTACACAAGTGCGGTATAATCTTCTGGATATCTACGCAAGTGCGGTATAATCTTCTGGATATCTACACAAGTGCGGTATAATCTTCTGGATATCTACACAAGTGCGGTATAATCTTCTGGATATCTACACAAGTGCGGTATAATCTTCCGGATATCTACACAAGTGCGGTATAATCTTCTGGATATCTACACAAGTGCGGTATAATCTTCTGGATATCTACACAAGTGCGGTATAATCTTCTGGATATCTACACAAGTGCGGTATAATCTTCTGGAGTATCCACTTTTCAACCCAGTTGAGTTTTCTTTTACTAATTTTGTGCTTTCTGCATGTTCTTGTAATCTGGAGCTACTGGCTGAAGTAAAGAGCTTTTCTAGACAACTAAGTAGGGCTATTGATCTCTATCTGTGCTTATGTGAGAACACCTATGGGACGCTTCAAGCGTTTCAAAAACCTGTAGGATATATTCATCTGAGCAGCCAGAACCGTTTTGATCTACACTCTAACCTCAGAAGGTGTAAAAAAGGTGTAAATCAAACGTTTACACCTTCTGGGTTCATGTTTACACCCTTAGGAGGTGTAAATAAGGTGTAGAAAAGGTGCAAATGTATGAAGATTGCTTCCAACCCTGCTTTTACACCCGTAAAGGTGTAAATTTATTGGAAGGTGTTAAAAAGGTGTAAATACTTAATTTTCCATACACATTTGGAACTTAATTTCTATGTTGCAGAAATGTATTTCCTTGTCATGCTTTCGGTAAACCATCAACATTTTCAAGCATCCCAACTTTTTACACAAAACTAAATCAATGGATCTAACAATTTGGTCAGTCTCTCCAACATTTGAGCAAAAATTCTGAAGGAAATATTACAAAAAAACGAGCTGCAGACCATAAGAGTCAATCCCCCCGTCAGTTTCACAAGGGAGTGAATATTGAACAGCCGCTCAAGTGTTTTCGCTCAAGGTTGGGCTCAACACTACAGAATGGGAGGGGGGGGGGACGTTCTGAGGTTTTGAATATCAACATTATAGTAAATGTTATGTATCATGCAGAGTCGACAAAAGCACGTTGTTTGTCGACCAATGTAAGAAGTTATCAGATCGATATCTACAGTGCTGATAACTGCTCAGCTATCAGATAAAGTGATTTTGAACTTCATTCCAATGGGGGATTTGCACAATAAGCAGTGAATAAAACGGAAATTGTAAAATTATGGGCTTTGATTGATCCACTGAGACAGGAAGGTGTGAAAGAGACTTAACTGTTCGAAGTGATAATCATGACAGCTTTTTGTGCATGTTATCCATTAACAATTGCGCGATTATCATCACAAATTATTACTTGATAAAGCAATGGTTACCATTCTCTCCGACCCCTTTTGACACACCAAAATCATAATCCGCGGCCTGCCTTTGTCTCATATCCCTTTGACGCTAACGCCAAGCTTTGGTTAAATTGTACATATCGGTGATGATTCTATTGCTCAATTAGTTTTTAGTTTATTCTGTCAATGCCTAACAATATATTCATCGCTTCTATTGTTCATTAATTTGTAAATAAGCATGGCTCCGCTTCTCATGCTGTTATTTATTTTAATATTTAGCACTGCAAAAGATCTTAAATTAACAACATGTACCGTGAAGTTTAAATAAAATATTGAGTTGATGGGCTGCGAAATCCGTATGGGAAGCGGCTCTTAAACTACAATTTCAATCAATCATGCTGTCCACCATTTCCAATATATGCACACGCGATATTACTTCCAAACAAACATATATTAGGATAAATTACGTACAGCCGGGTTTTTTTCACGTCGCTCGTTCGGTGCTGTTCTGTCCATTAAAGTGGACTTTCTGCGAGATGGCGACTTGCCCGCTGTTGATCGGGGAGAACCGAAAGAAAATCGCTTTACCTTTTGCAATTCCCAGCCTGTCGGACCTTGAAGATCATATTTCACAGAATGCTACCTTAGCTGATCTAATTGCATTAACGACGTAACCTTCCAGGTAAATATGCCATTTTTTCATATTTGTACAATATAATTGCCCCAGTGAATCCAGGTCGGAGCAGGGAGATGCATGTAAATATGTATGTATTTAGAGGCTGAAGAAAATGTTACATCTTACAGACAATTTATAACGGAGAATATATTTTTATACTGTCGGAACAGATGATCGAAACATAGTTCAACTATGCTAAAAATGTGACTCGATTGAGTATTTTCTGTTGCTCTCGGTATTTCATTCAACTTTTGCCGACAGAACCGAACAAGCTCGAAACTTTGTCGAATCAACATACATGCGGGAAAATACGGTGCTATGATGACATACACTTTTGCGAAATTTGATTAATATAATCTGCTCAGAGATATTGTTTGACCCAATCAACTTAGTGACGCTTGAAAATATAGAAATTCTATTTAAATCTCATCAATAGTAGGCCCCTATATGAGAGAAAAACGAGTCAGAACTGGTTAGCCTGGTGCCCTGATTATGGAGGTGCTTATTACCCTATACCATAGTGTTCGGGAACCAGATTATAAATGATACTAGTCAATGCGCATGCTCACAAGGATCACGTGGGAGAAAATGGAGGGCGGTTTGATTTTCTTCGAGAAGGCTTGTTTCAAACTTTGCGAAATCGTGTCGATTTAGCCCACTATAGTCACACATATTTGTAAGTATTATCTTCATTAGATAGGAGTGCAACTACCTCGAACACGTCACTGTTGAAAATGTGCTCCAAAATGTTCAGTTCGCATAAAACTGGGAGTTCATTCAATGAATGCGAATCCAAAATGGCGGCATAAATTTGTTCAGTGATAGCTTTGCTCAGTTCAATGCAGTACTTATAGTGAATTTTAGTACGCAGTGGAATAGGAATAGTTGAAAACGCCCAGCCACTTGGAACGTTTGGGATATTTTGAGGTACTATTTACCCTTACTATTTACCCATATAATTTTACTAATATGAAACCAGAATTATATGATGTTTAAAAAGAGCCGGGCTGGACTGGATGATCGGTTCTTGTAGGTTCTCTTCAACCCCTACGACTTAGTTTCGTGGGTATATGACGGCTTATTTTCGTGGCTATATGAGACAGATTGACTGATAAATTGTTTGCCACTTAGTTAAATGTGATTTATGTATTTTCCAGTTGTATGATGCTGATTTTGAAGAGTTCATGGACATCGAGCACCACGAGGAGATACCGGAAAAGTTCGAAATCCAGATATTACAGCATACGACAACAGATTGAGCATTTCACAATGTCCCAGAGCGTACTGATAAGAAGGTATCAACGATTCGTGTTCTCCTGTTTGGGGGTGAATCACTGTTATTCACAGACCATGAAAATATAATAATTAATTATGGCAGAACTAATGAAATAACCTAGTATTGTGAAATCTGACCGGAACCTTTGCTAATTTTAATAAGTCTTATAATTATTATTCACTTCTGGTTTTGTAGCTACACTGTGATCAATCGTTCCAGTTCAATGAATATGTGGATACATGTATATTTGATTCACCTTGTTTCTATGCAGACTACGCAGGATATAGCCAGTTACTTATGTGCGTCTTTAAATCGCAGTTGAAAATTAATATTTTTCCCCATTTCAGGAGAGCACAGGCACTGGTCCAAGTGACACCGTGGAAATGCATTTTCAACATGAACT
The DNA here is from genome assembly GCA_036873755.1 of Hanleya hanleyi. Taxonomy (NCBI): domain Eukaryota; kingdom Metazoa; phylum Mollusca; class Polyplacophora; order Lepidopleurida; family Hanleyidae; genus Hanleya; species Hanleya hanleyi. Next base: position 59,734 of record JAVTVY010033698.1, on the reverse strand, counting down.
ATCAAGTATGTAAGTCAACTTTCTTACAGTTGTTAGGGCCATGCATTGATTTTTGCAATTATCTGCCTTTTACTAGTTTTCAAGATTTCACTTTCGCGTTTTCTGTAATTTCTTGCCATTGACATCGATTCATTTCCGAGATATAAAGTTGTTTTCTGGTTTTAACACTTTCTTCTATCCATTTTCATGCGACTGCAAAAATCGAACAACCCATGTGAAAACACTAAAAATTAGCAAAAACATCGAAAAAGTATTTCAACCGCGGTGGAAAGTATTTCAACCGCGGTGGAAAGTATTTCAACCGCGGTTGAAATACTTTCAACCGCGGTTGAAACTATTTCAACCGCGGTTGAAAGTATTTCAACCGCGGTTGAAATACTTTCCACCGCGGTTGAAATACTTTCCACCGCGGTTGAAATACTTTCCACCGCGGTTGAAATAGTTTCCACCGCGGTTGAAATACTTTCCACCGCGGTTGAAATACTTTTCACCGCGGTTGAAATACTTTCAACCGCGGTTGAAATAGTTTCAACCGCGGTTGAAATACTTTCCACCGCGGTTGAAATACTTTCCCCCGCGGTTGAAATACTTTTCACCGCGGTTGAAATACTTTCCACCGTGGTTGAAATACGTTTCACCGCGGTTGAAATAGTTTCAACCGCGGTTGAAATACTTTTCACCGTGGTTGAAATACTTTCCACCGCGGTTGAAATACTTTTCACCGCGGTTGAAATACTTTCAACCGCGGTTGAAATATTTTCCACCGCGGTTGAAATACTTTCCACCGCGGTTGAAATACTTTCCACCGCGGTTGAAATACTTTCCACCGCGGTTGAAATACTTTTCACCGCGGTTGAAATAGTTTCAACCGCGGTTGAAATACTTTCCACCGGGGTTGAAATACTTTCCACCGCGGTTGAAATACTTTCCACCGCGGTTGAAATACTTTCCACCGCTGTTGAAATACTTTTCACCCCGGTTGAAATACTTTCAACCGCGGTTGAAATACTTTCCACCGCGGTTGAAATACTTTCCACCGCGGTTGAAATACTTTCCACCGCGGTTGAAATACTTTCCACCGCGATTGAAATAGTTTCCACCGCGGCTGAAATACTTTTCACCGCGGTTGAAATAGTTTCAACCGCGGTTGAAATAGTTTCATCCGCGGTTGAAATACTTTGCACCGCGGTTGAAATAGTTTCAACCGCGGTTGAAATAGTTTCAACCGCGGTTGAAATACTTTCAACCGCGGTTGAAATACTTTTCACCGCGGTTGAAATAGTTTCAACCGCGGTTGAAATAGTTTCCACCGCGGTTGAAATACTTTCAACCGCGGTGGAAATTACACGGCAGTTTCTGTTGTTTTTTTGCTATTTCTGATGTTTCACGCTTTTTTCGAGGTTTTCGCTAATTTCCAGTGTTTCCATGTGGTCGTTTGAATTGTTCTTGTCTCTTGAAAATGAATTTCCAGCGTTTTCGTATGGAAATGGTTGCAGTACGTTGCAGTTTCTTAAGAATGAATAAAAAGATCAGGGATAAATTTTGAAAAATCGAAAATGAATCTAAGATGATGACAAGAAAAGAGAGAAAATGCGAAAGTGAAATCTTCAAAATTAGAGAAAGGCAGAAAATTCGAAAGATCAATGCATGGCCCTAACAAGCCACCGTAGATTACCGTAGTTTTGTTTCTTTTCCAAAGAATGTAAATTTTCATTCAGTTATATGAGCTGGGTTCGACGGGTGTCACTAAATAAGAGACCGATACAGACCGATAATTATAAAGGACAGACCTATACTAGATTACGGCCTCTAGAAGACATAATTGGTAGTTTGTGGTATTTTCTTGTGAAAACAGCTGTTGAAAGCGTAAAACGGTGTGGCAATCAGCTTCCCGCTAGGCCCTACGGGAAGCGGCACACGGCCGATTCGCCCACCTGGGTCGTCTAGCACCTTCCACGCACTCCCAGCGGACCGGTTCGGCAGGTGTGTTTATGCAGTAGTTACTGCGACAGATTCCACGAATTGGAACAAAGAGCTCGCTTTTCATGAGCATCAGTGATACCATTATTAATATTAATATAATTAATATTATTAATATATTAGTATTATTATTAATATGACCCAATATTGTATGAAATTTATCAGACACGAAATGACAAATTACGGTACATGAAGTGACAGAAGGCAATAAAAATCTATATTTATGGGCGGAGAATGGCATATTTCTATTTCACAGTTCGGGCAGTAACAGTAAGAAAAAAAGAAAGTAAAAAACCTGAACAAAAGATCCATCCGTTTCATTCCCACCTACCACCCAGAGATGAAATATATAAGGAAAATCCTGTTGAAATATTGACATTTTATCAAATCATGTGAATCACACACAACGAAAGTCTGGGAAAACCCGGTAATTGCATACAGAAGGAGGAAGAATTTGAAAGAAATGTTAAAGAAATCAAAACAATGAACATTGTGAATTGATACGTTATTTTACTGAAATAACTCGAATAAACCCGAAACACTTGTTTCATTCAACTTTATTTGTGTTCAATATGCTCCTATAATATCAAGTATGTGTAATATATATCAGGAGAATTTGAAGCTGCAGGTCGGGGCGCTGGGCGAGTCTGGCGGGCGAATTGATCGTGCGATTCGGCCGTGCGACGCGCTTCCTATCGTAACGGGCGCAGCTAAATGCGATACCGTTTTGCGCTATAAACGATCGTTTTCTATGAGAAAATCCCACAAAGTACCAATTATGTATTCTCAAAGTCGTAATCAATTATACTTAGGTATCGGTCTGTATGTTTTTAGTACCGGTCTGTATCGGAAGGCAATGAGGGTGCCCGGGTTCGACTACTGTGTTGGGATTGACATTTTAAAACATATATTTACAATTTGTTTCTGTGTATATTCCCAGTTAACAAAAATGGAACTTTAATGCATCAAGTGACGAGTAACATTTACATTGTGGGATGAGTTTATCAGCTGTGGTTCTTACTGATTGTAGGATCGGGCCTAGCAGCAGAACACATACTCTGGAGGTATGGTAGCACTCCATTTCCAGCTAACACCCTGCTACTGTACTCTCGGTCGAGCCATTGGACTTTGCTCTGCCAGCCTTTGATACAGACGCTACCTGGACACTCGAAAAGCAAAGCAAACAGACCCTTCCACAGCTCAAAGGCGGGGAATTATTGATGGCGATTTTTGTTACCTGTTTTACCCTACTCTCTCTGAGAGTTTTTGAGGCTGAGGCACCCCAGAAGGTTATGTACAAAAGTATTCCATGAGAGTTGGTGAAAGTTGGAGGCATAAGTGATATAAACATAACGTGCTCAATTTAGGTTGGGTTGGGATGCTTGTAGTTTTAATCGTTTGAACTTTGTGCTTCCAGGGATTGAGAGTGAACTATGATATCAGGGAGGGTTAACATGAAATGACCAATGTAAATGTGCGTTTTGTGATTTCCCTAATAAAATATATCATACATATATTTTGTGTTAATGTTCTTATTGTGTACCTCAACCAAGAGCCATTACTGGATGGTACGAACACCACTAATTCTCACTAAAAGGTGCAAATTAGCACCTTTTGAAGGTGTAATTCTCACGAAATGGGTGTGTTTTAACACCCCTGGAAGATGGAATCGTCTCCAGAAGGTGTATTTTAGCACCTCTAGAAGGTTTAGTTTTCGTCAAAAGGTGTAAATAAACACCCAAGAGGGTGTAATCGCGGTCAAAAGGTGTACATTAACACCAATAAAAGGTGTAATTCTTACTAATAAGGTGTATTTTAGCACCCCTAGATGGTTCAAATTTGCCCAAAAGGTGTGAATTAACACCCAAAGAAGGTGTAATTCAGTTGAGAAGGTGTAAATTAACACCACTGAAAGGCTTAGTTGTGGTCAAAAGGTGTAAATAAACACCCATGGGATGCTGGGTTCCCAACAAAAATATGCTCATAAATTTGTCTGGGAGGTGCAAATTTTATTCAGAAGGTGTGAATGAACACCCATGGAAGGTGTAATGTGAGCAAAAAAGGTGTAACTTAACACCTTTTCGAGAAGGTGTAAATTTACACCTTTTGGAGAGGGTTTTAATTCACACCCAAAAGGGTGTTAGCCCTGGGACAAGCCATTTACACCCCGTAGAGGTGTAATTTACACCTTCTGGGGTAAGAGTGTAGCCATGATCAGGCGATGTAGAATCGGTCATACCCGATTAACTCAAGAACATTTACTAAAAAAGGAACCAGCTCCAAGGTGTATTCCATGCCATGAAGATCTCAAAGTGAAACATATTTTGATCGACTGTATAGATTTTAAGACTGTAAGAGATTCTTTTTATCAAGCAGTTACTTTAGAATATAATTTAGTCTGGTAAGAGAAGACTGTATTTTGGGTTATTTGAGAGAAATCTGTTTGTTGCATAAGTGTTAAAGTATGTACCCGTTTTTCGTTTGTTGTATTGATTACTTCTGGATTGCTGGTCTGTTGACTTGTTTTTGTTGAAATACTTAGAATTTTGTTCGGTTGTCGCTATATAGCTGAAATATTGCGGAACGCGACGTTAAACCTTAATTCTCTTTTCTCGTTCTCTCTCTACTATAATGTTCAAGCTTAGACTTAACTCCCTTCCCTTATAAATTATCTTTTTTTATACCGGTTAACCAAGCACGGGGGAATGATCAAGAATTAAATTGAATAGTTTCAGATAAATCGGGAGCATAAGATCTGTTGTATTCTTGAAAAGCTCGTTTAATATTTTATCATTACCACTGGCCTTATCAGATTTGAACACTGTACAGCCCTCCTTATTTCAGTTTCTGCAAAAGGCATACTTAAAATTTCATATGGATAAAATCTATACCAGATTATGTGATATCATCTGACACACGTATATCATCTACAGTTGTGTCATTTAATGTTTTAAAGTAATTAAAAAGTCCCCATAGGCAGAATAATGTTTTCTATCTTCTCGTGATCTCTAAGCATTTTTCAATACATTTTGGGGATACCTTTACCTTTTTTCATTGTTCGTATTTTTCTATGGTATTATCCTCACAGTATCTTAAAGTTTCTTATACGCTGTACTTTCGCCCTAGTTAAGTTCATTTATATATTTTCCTCGGTGGATGCCGTGTTGAATTTAGCTGCATAATAATTATTTCTTTTATCAACACACTCGTTTCCAAAGCCTTTATTCACTACAGTTCGTCATCCAACTCGACCAAACTTTTCAAGGATGCGTACATCTTATTATGTACAACTACAATCATTTCGCAGCCGTGTCGGATTAGAAATTGGCTATTCACAGATTAATATACTTCTCAATTATGGGATAAAAAGAGGAGCGTGACATAGGCCGGGATCTGATAGTACATAGATAGTACACTAATGAAATACCTTTGAACAGCCATCTTTTTCAGAAACATTGCCTATAGAAGTTGTTCAATATCAACTAGGATGAAAGTAAATCCAATGAAAGAAAGTAATTCTATATTTCGGTTGTGATTACTTTCATCCTAGTTTATGTAAAACTAATCTGTGGCAAAAATGAAGTCATTTAATTACAATTGCCTGGATTGCAGAACATTTTGTCACCGTTCGCTGACAAGATTGTCACCTTTCGCTGACAAGATTGTCAATACAGTACACAGCTTATGTCACGCGGCCTTTGGTTGCGGTCGGACGTATTATTACTTCAGTACACCTTTGCTCGGTACTAAGTAACCAGCCTCCGCTCTTCTCATCTTCCGTATGAGTCGGTTTGATCATAAGGATGCAAGTAAGTCCGATACTGATTCTGAACTCTTTTAAACTAACGATTTTCCTCCTGCCTGTTTGTGTTGCTCATTGTTATCCCGATCAGGATAGATTGGACTATATAAAAAGCTGTTTCTACAAAAGAATTGAACTTCTGAAATTCCATTGAACTCATAGCAGCCGTACATGGATGGAATTTACCATGTGTTCGACACCTTGGTGCATAGGACACCTGCCATGTTACGTTAATGTTGCCTCCCAACCTGTCAATATCAAAGATTGCCTGATCTAAATGATACCTCATATTCAGTTTACCTGGAGCCGTATTGGAAATGTTTCCTTTGCTCTGCTCCATGCAGAGGACACATGCGTTAGGCGCTGACGTCAGTCTACCAGTGTGCGTCACCTGCTCCATGCGGAGGGCACAGGTGTTAGGCGCTGACGTCAGTCTACCAGTGTGCGTCACCTGCTCCATGCAAAGGGCACCGGTGTTAGGCGCTGACGTCAGTCTACCAGTGTGCGCCACCTGCTCAATGCTGAGAGCACAGGTGTTAGGCGCTGACGTCAGTCTACCAGTGTGCGTCACTCGGCATCTCTCCATGCAGAGGACACAGGTGTTAGGCGCTGACGTCAGTCTACCAGTGTGCGTCACTTGCTCCATACAGAGGGCACAGGTGTTAGGCGCTGACGTCAGTCTACCAGTCACCTGTTCCATGCAGAGGGCACAGGTGTCAGGCTCTGACGTCAGTCTACCAGTGTGCGTCACTCGGCATCTCTCCATGCAGAGGACACAGGTGTTAGGCGCTGACGTCAGTCTACCAGTGTGCGTCACTCGGCATCTCTCCATGCAGAGGACACAGGTGTTAGGCGCTGACGTCAGTCTACCAGTGTGCGTCACTTGCTCCATACAGAGGGCACAGGTGTTAGGCGCTGACGTCAATCTACCAGTGTGCGTCACTTGCTCCATGCAGAGGGCACAGGTGTTAGGCGCTGACGTCAGTCTACCAGTGTGCGTCACCTGCTCCATGCAGAGGGCACAGGTGTTAGGCGCTGACGTCAGTCTACCAGTGTGCGTCACCTGCTCCATGCAGAGGGCACAGGTGTTAGGCGCTGACGTCAGTCTGCCAGTGTGCATCACCTGCTCCATGCAGAGGGCACAGGTGTTTAATAGGCGCTGACGTCTGTCTACCAGTGTGCGTCATCTGCTCCATGCAGAGGACACAGGTGTCAGGCGCTGACGTCAGTCTACCAGTGTACGTCACTCGGCAACTCTCCATGCAGAGGACACAGGTGTTAGGCGCTGATGTCAGTCTACCAGTGTGCGTCACTCGGCATCTCTCCATGCAGAGGGCACAGGTGTTAGGCGCTGACGTCAGTCTACCAGTGTGCGTCACCTGCTCCATGCAGAGGGCACAGGTGTTAGGCGCTGACGTCAGTCTACCAGTGTGCGTCACTCGGCATCTCTCCATGCAGAGGGCACAGGTGTTAGGCGCTGACGTCAGCCTACCAGTGTGCGTCACTTGGCATCTCTCCAGGCAGAGGGCACAGGTGTTAGGCGCTGAGGTCAGTCTACCAGTGTGCGTCACTCGGCATCTCAGTCAATCAACAACCTCGTGCGTCACAGGTCACTCCATATTTGACGATTTGAATGAGTGCCGTCTCGTCGCATGAATATGTAATGCTTTTGGTACCGGCTCTTCACCGATATAGCATGTGCGCTTCGCTGATTGGCCACGGTCGGGGAAAAGTAAGCCGTTGTGTTCGCGATGATAATATGGACGATGCTTATTACCTAGGGTGGTAGGACTGAGGGTCAGTGGGATGTGAGGATTGCTGAGACTAACAATGTTATTATCTCTCAGGCACGATTGACCGTTTTCAGTCAACAGGTTTCAGAATTTACAATAATTATCATGCTCTCTTACATTCGATACATGATTTGAAAACGGGATTGCTGTTCGCTATATAGACAATGGTGATAAATGTAAGATTAAATCAACTATATCAGGTTCAGTTTTCATTAATAATAGACGTGCAACAGATTAATAGCTTGTCCGAGAATTGAGGATGTTAGGTCCCAGTGTACACAAACCGCCTGTCGTGTTTGTATTCCTAAGTCAAATGATACATGCCATCAACATAAACTTCTGCCAGCAGGAGATTTTTAACCCGTGCCCTCAGAGTTTGGATCGATATTATATACATACTAATGCCATTTAGAAAGTAGGTAACATTTATATCCAATTGTTTTAGAATGTCACTTTCTCGGTAAAGCACAAATACTAGTGCTGGGAGAGTCGGCCACCTCAGCTTCCACAAAAGAGAAAGTTCGGAGATCGGAATCTAGATTACGTACATTTACTACCCCTCTGATAGACATATAATGGCACAGTTCCTATAGCCGATATAATATATATACTAATGCCATTTAGAAAGTAGGTAAACATTTATATCTAATTATTTTTAAGATGATACTTTCTTGGTAAAGCACAAATACTAGTACTGAGTGAGTCAGTCGCGTGCGAGACTCGAACCCGCGCCCTCAGAGTTTGGCACCAAATCGCCAGCAGTAAATGCATGTGGCCTAGACCACTCGGTCACCTCAGCATCCACAAAAGAGGAAGTTCGGAGGTCGGGGTCTAGATTACGTACATTTAATACCCCTCGAATAGACATATAATGGCACAGCTCCTAAAGCTGATATTATTATATGTACAAAGTGTAATCCTACAAATAATTGAATAAATATGTTACCTGCCTTCTAAATGGCATTAGTATATATATAATATCTTACCTACTTTCTAAATGGCATTAGTATATATATAATATCTTACCTACTTTCTAAATGGCATTAGTATATATATAATATCTTACCTACTTTCTAAACATTAGTATATATAATATCTACCTTTCTAAATGGCATTAGTATATATATAATATCTTACCTACTTTCTAAATGGCATTAGTATATATATAATATCTTACCCATTTAAATGGCATTAGTATATATAATATCTTACCTACTTTCTAAATGGCATTAGTATATATATAATATGTTACCTACTTTCTAAATGGCATTAGTATATATATAATATCTTACCTGCCTTCTAAATGGCATTAGTATATATATAATATCTTACCTACTTTCTAAATGGCATTAGTATATATATAATATGTTACCTACTTTCTAAATGGCATTAGTATATATATAATATGTTACCTACTTTCTAAATGGAATTAGTATATATATAATATCTTACCTACTTTCTAAATGGCATTAGTATATATATAATATGTTACCTACTTTCTAAATGGCATTAGTATATATATAATATGTTACCTACTTTCTAAATGGCATTAGTATATATATAATATCTTACCTACTTTCTAAATGGCATTAGTATATATATAATATCTTACCTACTTTCTAAATGGCATTAGTATATATATAATATCTTACCTACTTTCTAAATGGCATTAGTATATATATAATATCTTACCTACTTTCTAAATGGCATTAGCATATATATAATATCTTACCTACTTTCTAAATGGCATTAGTATATATATAATATCTTACCTACTTTCTAAATGGCATTAGTATATATATAATATCGACTCTAGGAACTGTGCCATTATATGTCTATCAGAGGTAAATGTACGTAATCTAGACTTCGATCCCCGAACTTCCTCTTTTGTGGAAACTGAGGTGGCCGAGTCTCGCACGGGACTCTCCCAGCACTAGTATTTTTGCTTTACCAAGAAAGTGTCAGCCTAAAAATAATTGTATATAAATGCCATCTACTTTCTAAATGGCATTAGTATATATAGGAGAAGACCATTTGTTTTTCTGAATGGCTGTCTTTCCATTAACAAGGGTCTACCGCTTACCGTTTACCAAGAAAGCGTCATTCTAAAAACAATTGGATATAAATGTTACCTACTTTCTAAATGGCATTTGATTATATATATATGGCATCAGCTTCAGGAGCTGTGCCATTATAAGTTTAACACAGGGGTAGTAAATGTACGTAATCTAGACTCCGATCTCCGAACTTCCTCTTTTTTGGAAGCGGAAGTGTTCGAGTGGTCTAGGCCACTTGCATTTACTGCTTGTGATTTGGTGCCAAACTCTGATGACGCGGGTTCGTATCTCGCACGGGGCTGACTCCCCCAGCACTAGTATTTGTGCTTTACCAAGAAAGTGTCAGCCTAAACATGATTGTATATAAATGTCACCTACTTTCTAAATGGCATTAGTATATATAGGAGAAGACCATTTTTTCTGAATGGCTGTCTTTCCATTAACAAGCGTCTACCGCTTAGCAACATATAATTGTCCACAAATTGGTGCTTTAATCTCTTTATATTATGTGGCATGTCTGGTCCGAATCTCTCTCCTGCTTTCATACAGACCATACTTTCTGAACTGTATCTCGGGATCTAGTCCGAGGTTTATGTGATCCTTCATCCGTACTACGAATAATTTCTGACAGATTGTCTACCTACAAAAAGTAGACCTCATGCCAGTTATTTTTTTTTATTGTCGGCCGTTCTACAACACGCCTCACATATATCTGTTCTGGAATAATTTCCCTTCATTGTCTCTCCGAATTTATCGAGATCCGTTTCGCGGTTCGAACCTCATTCCAAACGGAAAACTGTTGTGGGTTCGTTGAAACAAATGAAATGAAAGCGAAGTTACTTACACTAAAACGGACTGAGAATTGAACTGATCTTGCTAAATTTGAGCTGACAATGAGGGGAAATTATTCTTTAGTAAATCCAAGTGAGCTGGGTGTTGTAGGACGGTCGAATATTTATGAAAGTAATTTTGCCTTGGATGAGGTCGGACAACCCCGTGGTCGCTCCGAGTTTGTGCTTTTGATTGGGGAGAAAACTCTAATCTCAGCCAGTCAATCCGTCAAAATGATCTGCCATAGGAAGCTCGGAGTGCTCGGAACCAAGAGTTGGGAAATAAAAATATATTATTCGCAGCAGGGGTCGGACTTTCTTGAATACGTCTAAAAATGATGTAAGATATCAAATTTCCTAAATTCCTCGAGTATTTATCAAATAGATGAAAGATGTAATGTTGAATTGTGAATCGGGGAAATTTGATACAAACTGGCAGTTCCTTGTCATTACTGGGCTCAGTGTCAATGAAAAAAATAAACGGGTATATTTATCGCCAGGGTCCGAATAAACCTCACCATTTGGTTTCAGATAATCGATTCATTCCGACATAAAGCTTCATTCAGTTCGGCGAAAATGCCAGTCAATGAATAATGAAATAGTCGGTTAAGAATGAAGTCCCCGAGACATCTAATATGGGTTGTCATAGGAAACAAACAACCAGATCAGATGTCTTCATAAATATCGCAAACGACGTCGGCTCCACACAACATTTCCATCTCCGTCTGTCGATATAGATTCTTACTAGAACACTTGTATATTCTCCAACCGGTCAGCTGTCTACCTTTAGGTTGTCACATTGATAATCTGTAACATTATTTAGAAATTTGTATAATGGCATACACACCAGCGACAAAGTACAGCTTCACCATCCTCATCCTCGTTTTACTGCCACTGGGAAGCTGGCGTACACTCGCATCTGGTACGTACATCGTCTCTGTGTTTTTTTTTTTATTTATTTAGTCCATTATAACATTATATTCTATACTGATTAAATAATACTACTATATGGTGTTTCTTTATGCGAGATTTTTGCTTAACTAAGTTCAAGTTTCTTCAGTATTGTCAATTGAGAAATTCCCATTTCGCTATCCTTAGTAGGCTACAGTTAATCAGAACAAACGATGCATATGTGCAGCTAAATGAAACAGAAATGTTTGAAGAATAATTTAACTGCTCCAAAAAACGGTGAAGTCTATTATTTGTTTGTTTTCTTAATTTAGAAAACCATTAATCCTAAAACTTTCTCCCCTATATCCGGAACAGCATTTTGAGCCTATCTGCATAACCCTCGAGTAGAGGATCATGGGTAAATTCAAGATGGCGGCCATGATAGGTACCAGCAAAATATTTTCGTCGTTTTTCTTCAAAATTCATGCTTTTCTTCGAGAAAAATTGGACGACGCCTATTTTATTTCACATCAGACTATTATTTACATATTTATCATGCAGTTTTTGCAAAGGTAACACATAAATAGAAAGATCGAAAAATCTACCAGGAAATGCCTGTTTGAATATGACGTCACCCTGACGTCATCAAATCGGTCTGTTTGGATTTTTTTTTATAATAATAATAATAATAAAAACTTTATTTATAGAGGGTAAAAGTTACAACCGAACAGCTGGTAAGCAGTGCTTATCTAACCCAGGGCCCTCTTGGGTTAGTAAAAGTTTGTATATCATTAACTAAAACATACACAATAAGATGTCATTTCCAGTAATACATTAAAAGTATTTCACCAAATATATGTGAATTAATTTAAATATTCACAATACAACGAGTAGGTGCATGCATAGGTTTTGAAATAGTTTCTTTTAAAAGTTGTTAATGACGGTAATTCTCTGGTTTTCCTGTCTAAAATATTAAAAAGGGTGGCCCCTCTGCACCTGAAGGCTGTTTGAGCTAATTGTAATTTTACTCTGGGGACATTTAAAAGATTTTGTTCAGTAGAGCGTGTATGGCGACAAGATATTGCATTTCTATAGGTAAAAATATCACTAATGTATTTTGGCGTTAAATTTTTGACAGACTTGTAAACATCCTCTGTAGTACAGGCATAATCTTACATTGCCTAAATAATGGCTCGGATGGAGCAAATTTTGAGGAATCTGTTATTACTCGAATTGCTAACTTTTGAAGTTTGAAGAGTCTGGATATATGACTACAGTTTCCCCACACTATGCTACAGTAATGTACGGTTGAATAAAAGAATTATAAAAAGTTAGTCTTGTCTGAAAAATGTTTGATTCTGTGAAGTAAAACGGTGTTTCTGTTTAGCTGACCAGCGACCTTGTTTATTTGATCCTCCCAGGTCAAATGTTGGTCAATCATAACACCAAGCAGTTTTGCACAATTCACATTCGTCAGATGTTCCCCATCAACATTAATATCAAGAGTAGTTGTGGGCAGATTGCGTAGTTTTTGTGCTGTATTTATCAGCACTGAATGAGTTTTGTCTGTATTCAACAGCATATGATTGTCATCACACCAGCTTTTCCCCGTTTACATATCACTGCTGAGTTTTATCTCCAATGTGTGGATGTCCTTTGCTGCAGAATGCAGCGTTGAATCGTCGGCGTACATGTCCATCTCAGACCTAACTGTGAGAGGCAGGTCATTCATATATACAATAAATAGGAGGGGCCCGAGTATGCTCCCTTGGGGAACACCATGAGTTATCGATCTTGAAGATGACGTTTTCCCCTTTATGATAACACACTGTTGGCGATGAGATAGATACGATTTGAACCACGCAATGGCATTTTCGTTACAATGATACATTTTTAACTTTTCTATTAGAACGTTAGTTTTTAGAGCTTTATCAAAGGTACAGTTTGATACGTTTTAGCTTCGTTGCTCAAGGTAAGAAAAAATATTTAGTGAGGGCGAAATGCGCCCCGTCCCCAGGCTTGGACATGTCCCCAAAAACCCAGACAAGAAATGGTTAAAGTGTGTGCCACACAAGATTTTTTCCTTAAAATATAAGAAAATATAAGAACATTATTCTTGTGTCACTCCCTTTTTTCCTGTTTTTTTTCTGAATAACAAGAAACTAACGTTTAGTTAAGATAAGAGGGTTTATTAATATTCAAAAGACACCAGAAGGATCTTTAAACTTTTTCTTTTTATCTAGCTGCGCTAACTTATCAGTTGTTATGAACCGTTGTGTTATAAAAGGCAAAAATGTGATTTCTTATTGAAGAATTTATAAGGCAATTTAACTTTGTTTCACTGTGCAGCAGTTTCACCGTCATGATTGACTTTCTAAAGCGTGTTAGATTGTTGTTAGACTTGCGCTAGATGCGCTTGTCGTCCTCACAAGGCGAAGAAAACACTTTGTAAATATATATATCGTATGCTTCGCAGCCAAATATCCAGCCTTGATGCATATAATTGTGGACAATTATCAAGGCGGGATTCCAAATTGTGAAATCCTCGAATCTGATATTCGGTTAGAGGTATTTTCCATTCAGCAGTCCAATGTGGTCGACGAAATTTGTTTAAAATCTTTTATTACACCCGCTGTTTTGAAATTCTGAGAAAATGCTGTTACCCTGGAATAGAAACATAAGACTTTGCTGGAATCAATGTTAGTACCACAATCCTTTTGGACGAAATTTATTAGTTTGGTTTGTACACACGATCCAATAAAACCAAGAGTTTCTTTGTAGATTTTTCTGTACGGAGTTGTCCGCCTTCGAACCCTGACAGCTACACAGTGAACAGAAAATACATGTGCTTTGAATACGTACACTCGCGGAAGGATCCAGTCAAAGCCAGCGAATACTGTCGTAATCGCGGAGGTCAGCAGGTCAAAATTCTGGATGAGGATACAAATCGGTTTATAATTGAACATGGAAGGTACAACACTCCAAACGATCGGGCAAAAACATGCTTCTGGATTCAAGGAAAGTATGAAGACGGCAAATGGAAATATTACAACGGTGAGTGGGAAGGACATTATGGTATTTCCTCAATTTGTGTCAAGGTAATAGCTAAATAGATAACAAATTGAACCAAAAAGTCCTGCCAGACACGAGTACATTGTCAGCACGGCAAATGAAAGCTTGCTAACCGCAAGTAGCCGACAAGACGGCAGGATGTTTTTCTCATTCCACGCTAATTGCCTTTGCCTTTTTTTCTGAGTTTATAACTGTAATGTGGAAAAATAGTTTGGAACTGTTCCCTTCTTAGTGGAACTTAGTTACTCCAGGCCGCTGCTGTCGGGGCAAGATAATGTTGTCTAGGGATTAACTTGAATTATATTGTAAATGATCATTATAGAATGATCATTTCAGCTTGTATATCGTTGTAGTGATCGCCACCGCTATGGGACATTTGCTCAAATGCTCCCAGTGAGCGCCAATTTACCATCTATTTTCCAAAGCAATCCTACGCTGCGAGCGGGGATACACCCTCTCAAACTCCCCCCACCCCTTTAATCCTCCTCCCCACGTCAACGATTTGTCTACGCCCTTGTGACCAGATTATAGGTCCAATTCTCGGAAAATGAGCCGAAGAGAATAGGAATCGAATTGGCTCAGCAATGTAATTCTGATGCAATAACAGATGTAACAGGCTCTCTTTAGTGCACAACTGTGAAATAATAACAAGAAAATTCGGTCTTTACCTATATGTGTGGCCGTCCGTACTTATGTATAATTAAAATATAAGAAAAATGGATTGATGTCTTTAAGAATGGTTCACGCTACAAGGCAAACAATGCTTTCCCTTTGAGTTTGTTGCCTGTGAAATCGAAAGAACCAGCATATATGCCTGTGCTATAGACAACATATTTTCTCGGCCTGCCCCAGCTGTTGGCCAGTGGTACGCATCTTGCAACACACAGCTTCAACATTCATTCGAAAAATGAATACAATATGCTTGACAACGAAGAAATTGAAGAGGATACACGCTTTTTATAACATGTGAATCTGTATGGGTGGGGACTGCTGTCTGACTGCTGAAGCCTTACACACGTGACATCAGCAGAGTTCAGCAGCAGAAATTCAAGCGCTGTATTGAGTTTTGCTCGTCAAATTTCACTACTTTTAAACGGGTAATAGATGTAAGGCTTACATGTTTGAACTTTTTAGATTTCATCGAGAAGGGTAGGGGTGTTTGGAGTTCCCTTAAATAATTCCCCAAAAGAAGTAAAAATAACGTGCAAAATGTAAATAGTGTGTTGACTGTGTGAAATAATTTTAGTTATATATCATATGGACATACTTACATTATTGATAACAGTTAGCAGGTCCGATGATGACGTAAGTTCCGGTGATGACGTACATTCCGGTGTTGACTCCACTTCCGGTGTTAACGTCACTGTTCCTGATTCTTGCTCATGTGCCAATTTTACATTACTATCTCGTTTCGTGCAAGAGTTAAGCACGGAACTGTTTCCCACAACACCGCTCCTCTGCGGCGCTTCACCTTATGGTAATACTTATCATTACTAATCCATCATTCATCATTTCTTCTCACTACAGTCGCCAGGTTTATTTTCTCGGTGGGAAATTTAACGCACAACTTCGAGCATTATAGGTGTTTTTTTCTGGGCATTCGTGCATTTACCATTGTTCATCCCATTTTGAGGTGTTTTACTCCATCTGACGCCCTCAATGCTCATCCACTGGCATCAGAGGAGTTACATATTTGCGCTGAATAACAAATGGCGGCAACTTTAAGATTAAGTTAACTAAGATAGACGATGTCTACTTTGTCAGCACTATGGATATCTACTATCTGCGAAAGCTCTTGACCCTTAAATTTAGTCGTGAAGGTGCCACCCTCCCTTATTCAGTACACAGACTAAAACGACTGCCACAAATTTTATTTCAGCGGATCTATCATCACAGCTCGCGAGATAGGGGACGGGTGGTTGTTTCATAGTTACCACATGAACAACAGCAATAAAAGCGCGGCTGACATACCAAGGTTACGTCTTAGAATCCTCCGTATTCTAGTTTGAATGTGAGGTGCTGAGAGAAGCTTTCCTCTAAAGTTAATTATTTTTAGTCACCAGACTCCCTCATATTTTCTCACCTCTTACATATCTAACCAACCAAATGCACCCAACCGTCACCGTCTCGTTTTTTTTATTGTGACTATCTTCTTCTCTATGTTGTTCTCCACAGGCGAAGAATTCCAGTTTACGAATTTCGTGAATGACGAAGTTCCGAACATGGTAACAGCACAGTTAATGGGATCTGTCAGTGTCCACCCGGCAGTTTGCGCGTTAGACGGAAAATGGATATTTACACATGTCAACACAGTCTCCTATTTTATATGTCAGTACGGTATGTCTTTTCGTCGTTTGGGTATTGAATATCTGGCAGATATTGCAATTTAAAAGGAACGATTTGAACATAGATTGGTGTGCATTATACGCACCAGTGAAATGTTCGTTTTTAATATTGCGATAGATGGTAGATATTCAAATGAGTTGGTCTCGTTTGATATGGTTGGGTGTTACTCTGAACATCACTTTACTTGTTGTACCGAAACAATATTGATAGAGAAGTCTAAATGTGAAACGAGTGTCTTCAAAAACAGAAGTTTGAAACTGTACATCAGAAGTTTAAAACTGTACAATTTATGTCTCCCCCATCTTCGCATCACAGCTTCGAGCATCGCATCGCAGCTTGGCGTGTTCATGTCTTCATCTTTTGTATAATCGCATCACAACTTTGGGAATCGCGTCGCAACTTCGCCTTTTTGGATTGTTTCCTATTCCGCCAACCCAGGAATGGTCTCCCTCGGCCGAAATAGAGATTTAAAACGCCATTAAATCTTAAAATGTTCATTGTTCTTGCCAATGATGCTCGTTCGGTATTGTACAACTGGCATTCCTAATTCAAAGAGGATCTCCGCGTTCAGAAGAAGCTGTCGGCTTGAATGTAACGATTTTAACCCGAATGCGCACTCGAAATCGGAGTCGTATGACATTTTGCCAAGTGCACCATCAAAGGCCCCTGCCACCATTGCGTATCTTGGCTGAATCTCTCGTTCAATTATTTTGCAAACAGTACATTTCAGTCAAAAATGTAGCTTGTGATATAGATGCCACGACTAACAAAGACACTCCTCAATATTCTTCACCCCTTGTATTATAATAAATTTACCAACAGAGCATAACGTCAAAGCCTACCGAAATTTTCGGAATCAGTTCGGCTAAACTCCGGTTGTCAGCCTTATAATGACCCAAGGATAACCAACGAATGTTGATAAAGACGAGTTGATAATTGTACCTGAACACTGCATGCGCTCTCCGTCACACTTACCTGAGATTACTAATACACTCATTATGTTTAGATATATATGTGGGGACTGACTTGCTTACCACGACACGGGGCTTAGACACAACCAACGTGACCACAGCTGAGTTGGAGGATTTCAGACCACCTTCCCGATTTGCCGAAAATTCCTTGACAAAGACAGCCCAAACATCAAGTATGTACGAATCTGTTTAACAACGTATCAATCTGAACGTAATGTTTTGCTTGTTAGGATTATGTTTGCAAGTGTGACCTAGATATAGAGTACGGTACTGTAAGGAAAGAACATTGTATCGTAGACAACGATAAGAATCACCGTAGCAAAGATATACCTAGTATTAGATGTGAAATGTATCATCCAACACTCGGTCTGGTGTCCTAATATGATATCTATGCACGATAATGCCGCAACAACTTTCATTTTGACCTCAGTACAAATAATTTTCGCGCGATTGAAAAAAATCAGGAAATTAAAATCAATATGTTTCCTTCATATTAGGAAACATTGAATCCACACATTTTTGACAAATCGATTGAGATAGCTGAAAGTACTGCGATCTTGCTTGACAGGCGTATAAAACCATGTCGTTGTATTCTACAAATTCCCCAAAACCCTTGCGCGATTAGTTGGTTTTGTGAATGTGCCATTTTGCGTTTCCTTATTGCTTCATTCTTCGCAGATTTCTTTTTCTGATCCCCCCTCCCCTCCCAAATGCACGAATCATTGAGAGAAAAATATTTACATCCCGGTCAAGTCGATCTACATCGTGTTTAAAATCTATTGACACCTCCGTCGAAATGAGCGAAGATTTGACATTAACAGCCTACCATACATCTGGTGGTCCGTGCTTCGTGTAAGGATCGCAAAAGAATGTCAAGTCTGAGGACAGCAATTGGTCTAGACCCAGTTGTATAAAGGCCGAGACAATAGATCTTTACATGAATTGGCGCGAGAACAACAGCTCCCCGGAGTCATATTCCGTCTTTGTTGGTGCTTGTCTCTGGAGAAGCGAGAATAACATATGAACATCCATATACACAGCAATTGTTAATTATTAACAGTTCAAAGCGTGTTCTGGCAAAAATATCATTACAAACGTTCTGCTTTGGATAACGCCTATACAGTATACAGTGAAGGCCTGTGAAGTAGGCCATTTCCCTCCTTATATATGTCGAAAGCCCACCCAGCTCACCGCCGGTTAAATTTGCACTGCACCATGAAATATTTTAAATTTGGTTAGCTTTGACTACTGTAATGACATAATTACTTAATTGTAACAGTTTTCCAGAAAATCTACGAAGACGTCTTGATTTCTCAAGAACCGATCATCAGAAAGACCGCTTGCTCTGTCGTCCAGTGTGGCAGATACTGCGTAATGCTAAACGGGGCATGTGGTATGTTTATGTTCAATCGGAACACCAAAGACTGTATGGGGTTTTCATCTGACCAGAATGTAACTGAACAGACACGTGTTTTCCCTGGTTGGACGGTTTGGCGAATTATTCTAGTAAAATGATCGAATTAAGCAAACTTGATCTCTTGACTATTTCACGGCTCTACTCTCATTGAACAACATAGAGCGCATGGAAGTGCCCATCTCATCAATGAATGAGGTCTTCCCACATTAATCCTTGGAAAATTTTGCCTTGCCACGACGTCAACGACACCGAAGCAAAACATGTGGGCCACCACGTGCGCGGGTTGTTCTCATAATAGCCCCCACCCCATGTTTAAAACATGGATCGACTTTTTCAACTATTGATAACTGGTGTAAATATGACAATATGGATAAAATATTCCTGCTTTATCAAGAAACGACCAATAAGCTTACATTTATGATAAGTGTTCCTTCAACTTCATGTCTAAAATATACGAGTTACCATCGATTACAATATATATTCTGGGTTAAAGTCATAGATAAGCCCTCGGAATGACGAGTGGCAGCTTAAGCGACTAGCCAGGTGCCATCGAGGCCATACAGCATTGTCCAGGGATAAACTTGGAATTGCCCATTGGTATTGACAGAGATGGCACCTCCAACTGCTCACAAGAAGACATGTATCATTAATATGGCTCTAGTTCGGCTCAAATCATAGGGGGACAGTTCCGAACTATCAAGAAAGCAGGATGGGGTCCGCTTGCATCACGGATGGTTTATAAGTTTATGCTAATATACAAAAATAGACCAGATGAAAAGAACGTATCTCTCCATATATAATATGATGATGTCTAATCAGTATACGTTTAAACTTTTTATCATGCGTTTTGTTATCTTAGTGTGATGCTTGTTTAACTGCGGCTAATCAGTTCATATAAAATAGTTATGAGACGTTAATATATCGATTTGTAGTGAAATAAGTGAGAATTGATACTGTGGTGATTGTAGAGAAATAAGTGGGAAATGACACTGTGGGAACTGTAGTAAAATAAGTGGGAAATGAAACTGTGGTAATTTGTATTGAAATAAGTGGAAAATGACACTGTGGTGATTGTAGTGAAATAAGTGGGAAATGACACTGGTGATTGTGGTGAAATAAGTGGGAACTGACACTGTGGTGATTGTAGTGAAATAAGTGGGAAAGGACATTGTGGTGATTGTAGCGAAATAAGTGGGAAATGAAACTGTGATGATTTGTAATGATATAAGTGGGAAATAACACTGTGGGGATTGTAGTAAAATAAGTGGGAAATGAAACTGTGGTGATTTGTAGTGAAATAAGTGGGAAATGACACTGTGGTGATTGTAGTGAAATAAGTGGTAAATGACACTGGTGATTGTGGTGAAATAAGTGGGAACTGAAACTGTGGTGATTGCAGTGAAATAAGGGAGAAAGGACATTGTGGTGATTGTAGCGAAATAAGTGGGAAATGACAATGTGCCGATTGTAGTGAAATAAGTGGGAAATGACACTGTGGTGGTTGTAGTGAAATAAGTGGGGAATGACACTGGTGATTGTAGTGAAATAAGTCGGAAATGACAGTGTGGTGATTGTAGTGAAATAAGTGGGAAATGACACTGTGGTGATTTGTAGGAAAATTAATGGGAAATGGCACTATGGTGATTGTAGTGAAATAAGTGGGAAATGACACTATGGCGATTGTAGTGAAACAAGTGGAAATGACACTGGTGATTGTGGTGAAATAAGAGGAAAATGACACTGTGATCATTGTAGTGAAAGAAGTGGGAAATGATGCTGTGGTAATTGTAGTGAAACAAGTGGGAAAAGACACTGTGGTGATTGTGGTGAAAGAAGTGGGAAATGACACTGTGGTGATTGTAGTGATATAAATGGGAAATGACATTATGGTGATTGTAGTGAAACGAATGGGAAATGACACAGTGGCGATTGTAGTCAAACAAGTGGAAAATGACACCGTGGTTATTTGTAGTGAAATCAGTGGGAAATGACACTATGGTGACTGTAGTGAAACGACAATGTGGTGATTCTAATGAAATTAACGGGGAGTGATATTATGGTGATTGTAGTGAAACAAGTGGGAAATGACACTGTGGTGATTGTAGTGAAATAAGTGGGAAATGACAATGTGGTGATTGTAGCGAAATGAGTGGGAAATGATACTGTGGGGATTGTAGTGAAATAAGTGAGAAATGACACGGTGGTGGTTGCAGTGAAACAAGTGGGAAATGACACTGTGGTGATTGTAGTGAAATAAGTGGGAAACGACACCGTGGTGATTGTATTGAAACGAGTGGGAAATGACACTGGTGATTGTAGTGAAATAAGTGGGAAATGACGCGGTTGTGGTTGTAGTGAAATAAGTGGGAAATGGCACTGCAGTGATTGTAGTGAGCCCAGTAGGATATGACACTGTGGTGATTGTAATGAAATTAGTGGCAAATGACACTGGTGATTGTAGTGAAACAAATGGGAAATGACACTGTGGTGATTGTAGCGAAATAAGTGGGAAATGGCATGGTGCTGATTGTAGTGAAATAAGTAGGAAACGACACTGCGGTGATTGTAGTGAGATAAGTAGGAAATGGCACTGGACTGATTGTAATGAAATTAGTGGGAAATGACACTATGGTGATTGTAGTGAAACAAGTAGGAAACGACACTGCGGTGATTGTAGTGAGATAAGTAGGAAATGGCACTGGGCTGATTGTAATGAAATTAGTGGGAAATGACACTATGGTGATTGTAGTGAAACAAGTGGGAAACGACACTATGGTGATTGCAGTGAAATAAGTAGGAAATGACATTGCGGTTATTGTAGTGAGACAAGTAGGAAAGGACACTGTGTGATTGTTATGAAATAAGTGGGAAATGGCACTGTGGTGATTGTAGTGAAATAAGTGGGAAATAACACTGTGGTGATTGTAGAGAAACAAGTGGGAAATGACACTGTGGTTATTGTATTGAAATAAGTGGGAAATGACACGGTGGTGATTGTAGTGAAATAAGTGGGAAATGACACTGGGGATTGTAGTGAACTAAGTGGGAAATGACGCTGTGGTGATTGTAGTGAAATATGTGGGAATGACCCGGTGGTGACTGTAGTGAAATAAGTGGGAAATGACACAGCGGTGATTGTAGTGAAATAAGTATGAAATGACACTGAGGTGA
This sequence comes from Hanleya hanleyi, assembly GCA_036873755.1. Classification (NCBI taxonomy): domain Eukaryota; kingdom Metazoa; phylum Mollusca; class Polyplacophora; order Lepidopleurida; family Hanleyidae; genus Hanleya; species Hanleya hanleyi. The sequence goes on along the minus strand of JAVTVY010033698.1, from coordinate 37,404 downwards.
TTGTAGTGAGACAAGTGGGAAATGACACTGTAGTGATTGTATTGAAATAAGTGGGAAATGACACGGTGGTGATTGTATTGAAATAAGTGGGAAATGACACGGTGGTGATTGTAGTGAAATAAGTGGAAAATAACACTGTGGTGATTGTAGAGAAACAAGTGGGAAATGACACTGTGGTGATTGTATTGAAATAAGTGGGAAATGACACTGCGGTGATCGTAGTGAAATAAGTAGGAAATGACACTGTGGTGATTGTGGTGAAATAAGTGGGAAATGACACTGCGGTGATTGTAGTGAAATAAGTAGGAAATGACACTGTGGTGATTGTAGTGAGATAAGTAGGAAATGGCACTGTGCTGATTGTAATGAAATTAGTGGGAAATGACACTATGGTGATTGTAGAGAAACAAGTAGGAAATGACACTGTGGCGATTGTAGTGAAATAAGTGGGAAATGACACTGTGGTGATTGTAGCGAAATAGGTGGGAAATGACACCGTGGTGATTGTAGTGAAATAAGTAGGAAATGACATTGCGGTTATTGTAGTGAGACAAGTAGGAAAGGACACTGTGTGATTGTTATGAAATAAGTGGGAAATGACACTGTGGTGATTGTAGTGAAATAAGTGGGAAATAACACTGTGGTGATTGTAGAGAAACAAGTGGGAAATGACACTGTGGTGATTGTATTGAAATAACTGGGAAATGACACGGTATTGATTGTAGTGAAATAAGTGGGAAATGACACTGCGGTGATCGTAATGAAATAAGTAGGAAATGACACTGCGTTGGTTGTTGTGAGAAAAGTAGGAAATGACACTGTGGTGATTGTTGTGAAATAAGTGGGAAATGACGCTGTGGTGATTGTAGTGAAATAAGTGGGAAATGACACTTTGGTGATTGTAGCGAAATAAGTGGGAAATGACACTGTGGTGATTGTAGTGAAATAAGTGGGAAATGACACTGTGGTGATTGTAGTGAAATAAGTGGGAAATGACACTTTGGTGATTGTAGCGAAATAAGTGGGAAATGACACTGTGGGGATTGTAGTGAAATAAGTGGGAAATGACGTTGTGCTGATTGTAGTGAAATATGTGGGAATGACACGGTGGTGACTAGTGAAATAAGTGGGAAATGACACAGCGGTGATTGTAGCGAAATAAGTATGAAATGACACTGAGGTGATTGTAGTGAGACAAGTGGGAAATGACACTGTAGTGATTGTATTCAAATAAGTGGGAAATGACACGGTGGTGATTGTAGTGAAATAAGTGGAAAATAACACTGTGGTGATTGTAGAGAAACAAGTGGGAAATGACACTGTGGTGATTGTATTGAAATAAGTGGGAAATGACACGGTGGTGATTGTAGTGGAATAAGTGGGAAATGACACTGCGGTGATCGTAGTGAAATAAGTAGGAAATGACACTGCGGTGGTTGTTGTGAGACAAGTAGAAAATGACACTGTGGTGATTGTGGTGAAATAAGTGGGAAATGACACTGTGGTGATTGTAGTGAAATAAGTGGGAAATGACACTTTGGTGATTGTAGATTAGATTAGATTTTATTCACCAAATATCCATAAAGAAATACATATTCAGTGTCAATCATATAAGGGAAAGAAGAAAAAAATTATATATATTATGTATATGATAACATGAGATTGACAGTTGTAGAAATGTGGATGGCGGGAATAAAGCCCAGATGGGCTTGTTCTATCCCTAGATATTTAACTAATTAGGTTGAGCGAATGTAATAGGTGAGTTGAGCCAAAAAACGATGCGATATGTACACAGCTTAATACGAAGGATCATCAAAATTGACTACATTTTTCAAGAAGATAGGATTTAACCTTTGACTTGAAGAGTGACGAGGAATCAATTGTTTTTAAGTAAGAGGGAAGTGTGTTCCATTCCCGAGGACCTGAGCACTTGAGAGTGTAATAAGATAAGTTGGAATAGTGAAATGGTCTGTAGAGATTGATGTTGCGGGTTCTTGTTTGATATTGATGAATAGCATATTGCCTGATGAAGTAGGTTTGGTAGATGTTTGGTAATTGATCAAGATTATATAAAAACTTGTGGACATGACGTAAGCAAGAATATTGGTTCAGTTGAAGAAGTGGCAAAATTTGCAGCGAGAGGAAAATTGGAAGTGTATGATCACGTTCATTGGAAAGTGATATAATTCTTACAGCACGCTTTTGTAGCAGAAACAACGGATTTAGATGGCTTGAGTACGTATTTCTCCATAGAATATTTCCGTACGATATATAAGGGAAGATCAGAGAGTAGGCCTAATATAATATGTAAAGTGTTTTCTTATTTATAGAGTTTTTTATTTGATTAATTATACCTATGTTTCTCGACACCTTCCTGCAAATATAATCTATATGATTTGTCCAGTTCAGAACATCATTAAACAGGATGCCAAGGAATTTGAAATTATTCACCAGTTCAATATATGTTCCAGAAATGTGAACAGGGGGCAAGGGATCAGATGTATTTTTACATTTTATGAACATATATTTGTTTTTTTAATGTTCAGAGATAGACGGTTGGAAGAAAACCAGCTATGGAGTTTGTCCAGCTCGTTAGACAAATAGGAAAGGACCCTGTGGTAATTCGTAATGAAATAAGTGGGAAATGACACTGTGGTGATTGTAGTGAAATAAGTGGGAAATGACACTTTGGCGATTGTAGTGAAATAATTGGGAAATGACACTGTGGTGAATGTAGTGAAACAAGTAGAAAATGACACTGTGGTGATTTGTAATGAAATAAGTAGGAAATGACACTGTGGTGATTTGTAGTGAAATAAGTGGGAAATGGTACTGTGGTGATTGTAGTGAAATAAGTGGGGAATGACACTGTGGTGATGTTCCATTCCGTTGATGTATATGTATCATATCAAGTCCATTGAACAATTCCATTAATATCATCTATCACATGGTATTGATTATCATTACAGTTGTATATTTTATTCAAACAGACGCTTCTGTCCTATAAAACGAAGCAGGCTGGGTTGATTTATTGTCTTCCTTTATTATTGAACCAGTTAAATTGGGTTTATTCGGGAAGTATTTGTAATCCTGAATTATTAGTAACGCGAAGTTTTAAAGGTCAACCCAAACGCTCTGAGGTCAAAAATATAAAAAAAATAGTCCTTTCGATTCTGAAAATAATGATATTTTTTTCATAATTTTGTGCAGTCTGGTTGGCGAGATATTGCCGTTTGAAAGGTGAAAATCGCTCTCCTGTCAATTCCAGCTGTGACGTCACGGAGGGAAGCCGTCTTGTATTCTCTATGTTAAAGCCGTATACCACAGTTGTAAGTAGCTGCTTATTTCTGGAGATTTTCGGAGTATCGGGACATCATTTGTTAAATATGCCGCGACGTTGTGTAGTGGGAGGTTGCAGCTTTACTACAGATGACGGTGTTGGTATTCATTTGTGGCCTAAAGACGAGAAAATCGCTGCAAATTGGACGAAATTTGTACGCAACACGAGAGCGTGGAAAGAGGGCCTGAGCTAGTACTCGTATAATTTGCTCGGCACATTTTGACAGAAATTAGACATCATTCGAGGACATCTACAGCGTAGCAGTTGAATTCGGGTACAAACCAAAACTAAAGAGAACAGCTATTCCAACTATCAAACCTAAGAACAATCAGAATGTGACGGCAAAGAAATCGGACAAGGAGAATCTATCACGGACATCGGCTGAACGAACCTAGCCTGCAAGCGAGGTCTCGGGCCGGGCAGGGAGACGGCTGTACATGCCCTGCTCGCTCTCGCGTGGCATTTGTTGCTTGAGCACCTACAGGTTAGACTGGATGAGTCTCTATTTCATATATACTATTTAATAATACTAAAATGATCTTTCATAAATATATTAATACTTTCATAATCCCTTGACATTTGAGATTGTGGGAATATCATTCGATTTCAATTTAATTGAGGTAATTTGTCGAAAATTGAGCAAATGTGAATGCCGATCCACTCACCATGGCTTACTTTTCGCCATGAATGTCCAAAGTATTTTTTATCAAACTATATAATTCTGAAATTGGTATTTCATGGGGATTATGGGAAAACAAACAATATTCAAATCGGACGTATATCTGTAGAGTTATCAACAGTTTACTGTCCATACTGCCGAATCCCGGAGTTTATCCCCTCGAAAAGGCTGCCTCGGTCAGTAACAACAATAACAACACAGATGTGCTCGTTCTTTACATCACAGAATCGTTCTACATTCAATACAGTTTGAAATATATGGACATTTGCTCTTATAGATGACGATAATAAGGTTTCCAGTCAAGTTGCATACCAATCACTATTCAACAAACGACCTCTCCGAATCCTGTCGTCGTCGAGTTCCACGTTGTCAGAGTGGTTGTCACTGTCAGAATCGGAGTCATACGGCTCAAATTGATAGGGCTGAATTCCGCCGTTGGTCTGCAAACAACTGTTAATTTGACCGTCATCATCCTCCTCTATGTCTATTTCATCTTCTTGGCGAAAAATATTTCCATCTAAGCATCTGATATCGCTCGAATCGACATCTGAACCGGAGCTCTGACTGCACTCGCTTTCCATGTTATCCGCTGTTTTTTCTCAGGCAACTTCCCTGCGTGACGTCATCAAGCCAGCTGTGAAAGTGTGAAAAGCCCACTTTGCTCCCATATTACGTGTGTTTCTGATCAGATTAGAATTTTTTCAATATTTTTTCCATACAAAGTGAAGTATGAACTATGATTTTTAAGGAGTTTTAGACCAAAAAAAAATCCGTTTGGGTTGACCTTTAAGAACATTACTTTAGCTCACTTTGTATACATGTGTTCTTGGAACGAAACTTAATATAATACATTGCATTACAACTATACACAGTAGATCAGTTTCATTTTTATAATGTAATTGATGTAATTCAACATATTGCAACTATATGCCTACCCAGTTGATTAGTTTCAAATATTAAAATATAATTATTATAATTCAATAAACTAGAACTATACCAAGTTGATCAGCTTCATTTTTTATATTATAATTATTATAATTCAATGCATTAAATCTATACCCAGTTGATCAGTTTTATGTTTTACAATGTAATTTATGTAATTCAATGCAATGCAACTATACTCAGTTGATCAGTCTTATGTTTTATAATTTAAATAATATCATTCAATGCATTAAATCTATACACAGTTGATCAGTTTCATAATTATAATATAATTATCATAATTCAGTGCATTACAACTATACCATGTTGATAAATTTAATGTTTTATAATATAATTAATGTAATCCAATACAATACAGCTATATCCAGTTGACCAGCTTCATGTTTTATAGTTTAGTTAATATAATTCAATGCATTACAGCTACACACAGTTCATAAGTTTCGTGTGTTATAATATAACTAATATAATAAATTAACATAATCAGTTTCTGACTGACCCGTCAACTCAAATTACGATGCTCAATATCTCAGTTCTCTGCCATGTGAATGTTTGTAAATGTTTATTGAGGTATATGTATTGACCACATTGTATTAGTACCAATTTGCTGTGTCATTTCTCTTATTTACTGACGCCGTATGTCTATGTATGCTGATCAGTCGCTTTCTACTATATGTACTCACCCGTTTGATGGTTGCAATAAAGTGATACATACATTCACAATATCACACCTATATCCAGTTGATCAGTTTCATGATATATAATTTATACTCTCATGTCGTCACGAAGATATCCATTTCCAATAATTTGCATCCACGGGTTATGCCGTTAAGTGTAATGGTTCACAGTACGGACACGCCAAAAGAGATTCTTCATTCCACCTGACATAAAATTTTGAGTAGCACTGAATTATCACTGAAGAACACCATACGATTCAACTACGTTGAGATATATTCAAGAAAATTGCAGTGAGACTATGGGCATGTGCAGTCACACGAGTAAATTGTAGTCAGTCTATGAGCCTATGCAGTCACGCCATTAAGAGCGTGGGCAGGCACACGTGTCCACTGCAACCAGACAACGAGGCTCTGCAATCACACAATCAAACTGCAGTCAGAAAATGAGCCTATGCAATCAACGACTGAACTGCGGTGAGACTATGAGCTTGTGCAGTAACACGAATACACTGCAGTAAGACGATGAGCCTGTGCAGTTACACGAGTTAACTGCAGTGAGGTTATCAGCCTGTGCAATCACACGAGTAAACTGCACTGGGGCTATGAGTCTGCGCAGTCACACGAGCAAACTGCAATGAACTATCAGCCTGCACATTCACACGAGTAAACTACGGTTCGATTATGAGCCTGGGTAGTCACATAAGTAAACTACAGTTAGACTATGAGCCTGTGCAGTCACACAAGCAAACTGCAATTAACTATCAGCCTGTGCATTCACACGAGTAAACTCCGGTTAGATTATGACACTGGGCAGTCACAGAAGTAAATTACAGTCAGACTACGAGCCTGTACAGTCACACGAGTAACCCACAGTTAGATTATTAGCCTGTGCAGTCACACGAGTAAACTACAGTTGAACGAAGAGTATGTGCAGTCACACGACTGAACTACAGTTAGACTACGAGCTGGTGCAGTCACACGAGTAAACTACAGTTAGTTTATGAGCCTGTACAGTCACACGAGTAAACTACATTCAGACAATGCACCTGTGCATTCACACGAGAAAACTACATTTAGACTATGAGCTTATGCAGTCACATGATTAAACTAGTTAGACAATGATCATGTGCAGCCACAGGAGTAAACTACAGTTAGACTAGGAGTCTGTGCAGTCACACGAGTAAACTACATTTAGACTATGAGCTTTTTGCAGTCACACGAATAAAGTGCAGTTGAACTAAGATCATGTGCAGTCACACGACTGAACCACAGTTAGACTATGAGCCTGTTGATTCACACGAGTAAAATACAGTTAGACTATGAGCCTGTACGGTCACATGATTAATTTTTCCAACCACCTTTTTTCGTGATCGCCCATCGGCTCTGTAATTTGAACTTGATTGATATCTTTGAGCGACAAGATTAAGTTGCATTTCAACGTCCAACCAAGTCATATCATTGTCTTTTTAATTGAAGTCATCAATATCACGAAGATCTTGTGCTGAAAACGGAAGTAGGTCAAACAGATCCCATATCGAACGTCAGTTTCAAAAGGTTGATCAATCGCTCTGCTTCCCACTGTTTAGTTATACCGGTAACAATTTGTTTAATGAAAATCTAACATTCTGACGTTTTAGGTACCAGCCTGTTACTGAATATTGATCTACGAGCAAACAACAAACAGCACAGTAGGTTCTTCGATTTTTATCTTCGACTCACAACAATTTGAATGTTGAATTCTGCATTGTGAATCTATCAATCTGACATTTTAGGTAAAGATCTAAGGCCCAACAATAAACAACACTGTAGGTCCCTACTGCACGACGATTTTTATCTTCGTGTCACAAGAATTTGAATGCGGAATTGGACAAGTTACTGGTTGAGTGTAAAAAGTTTCCGTATTGTACAATTATGCACTGCATTGATTTCAACATTTGAAATCCAGTGCGACTCCAGGAAGTTTTCAACTAACTAAAAGATTAGTCTAACTCCGTGATTGTTTTCAACTTCAAGATTGTATAAACGGATTGTTCAACAGTTTGCAAGCTGAGTGTAACCGACTCGAAAACTACGCCTACGAACTGCGTTTTTCTGTACTTTAGAATACAGTTTGACGTTGTTGCGCTGTTCTTATAGGGTCTCCAAATTGTAGCGAGGTTGGACAGATATTACGGTGTCGTTATTTCGGGAATTTATCAACAGGAGACAAAAAACAAAGTCAGGTAAACTAATAAAGCTCATTCACTGCCACATGCTCATTATTAACAAAATAATACTTCACCAAAGAAACCAACTTCAGTTGTAGGCTACAGTGAGTAGACAAGTTATATATTAAGAGAGCTGTTTAGAGGGGTATAACACCAAGTCAAAGAGAGTTGTTGCGTTACCATTCACCTCTGACATCTGTTTAACAACTCGTCAAACACTGAGACGCCACAATCACCGATACGGAGGTTCCGTGTCAATGATGACATACACATTCTGACCGAAAAATATAAAATCGACGCATGACAAATTATGGAGCCGTTCTAAAATTAGAATAGTATATGAAGATAAATAAATTGTATATAATTAACTTAATAATCCATGCCCCCAAAGCAAAACAAAAATGCATATCTGATATCCGACAAATCGTGCTTGTTTTTATCATCAAGCGTTCAGTCCGCCATTCAATATTCAACCATTGTCCATTTGAGAATTTCAGCGTTCATAATCCAAAGTCCTAATTCGTATAATAGCATTAGCACCAACTGCACTAACATAAGAGAATAAATCATAGTATACATTAAACTAGCTTAATTTCCTGCAAGAGAGAACCAGTCAACAGTCTCCAATGATGCCAGCAAGAGATAATCATGTTTCAGAAATATGAAATCCGTATCGCTGATCAGTATTCTTAATCCATATGATTTTATTTTAATGTCGTTATCTTGAGTATGATGTATTGCGTCTGCTCATATGAACACTATGAGGATCTGGAAATACATAGGTTCATACGGCCCCTAGCCCCAGGTTAAGCGGAATTAGATACAAGTTGCGAAACGTATCGCCACAGGTCTTGCACGCTACGCTCGTATTTTGCTATCAGCATGAACTACATGTATGTATCGCCAAATCTGAGAAACTTCGAGTGGAGGCTGTTGAGGATATAGCCATATTTTATGAGTTTCTGCAATAATGACGTTGATTCAGACCGTCACATTTAACACAAGATCTGGCAAATGCTACTAGGTGAGATAGGTATACGCCATATGCAGGTCCCTCTGGTATATTACTATCCAGATAGGGATAGTTTACGATGTCGTAATTGTGATCATCTCTTTTGTCGTAAAGTCGTGATGTCGTACTCAACAGTGTTCTGATTACATATAGCTTGATAGAGGAACGAACGTTTCATCAGCAAGATTGTTTTCCTGGAGTTTACATAGTCCACATTCCTGAGCATGTTATTGGCGACATGCTCTCCAATGCCTTATACACGAGGACAGCTTTGTGTACTTTGAACATGCGTTTTTGTACTTTTCGTCAATGACAGATCATATATCTGGTCAATTTAGTGGTCACGTTCAATTAATCGAGGCACTTTCTCGATGCTTTCGATATGGATCGAGAAATTTCTCGGCTGTCACCGAGGGGGGAGGGAGGTGCAAAACCGGGACCCCTGGTGTCGACGTCTCCCGGTTTGTTCTCGGTTCTCTCTCGATCGAAATGTCCCGGTTTCCGAGATGGTTACAAAATAGATCGGTAATCTCGACGGGTGTCCTGCTTTAAATATGTTCGCGTTTTTTTGCCATTAATTTGGCCTATTTTAACTTCTCATACGATTAGAGTGTTGCGCTGGTACCATATTTTCTGGGCGTTCGTCGTTTACATAAAAATATTAATTCAGAAAACGGATTTCTTAATATGTTTTTAATGTTATTCATCGTTTAATCGATATATCTATGTCCTGATGTTTCGTGAACCCAAATGAACGAAAACTTTCATTTAACTATATATCAGATATAATTATGAATATATAATTTAGTGAACTTCTCTCACATCGATAACTGATTGTTTATCTGACTAGCATCCGTCGTGGAATAAATGACACATCAACTGAATATGATCAGAATAATGATTGTATGGAAGCATGCGTTAATTATTGTTCTATATTTTTTTTTTACCAAATATGGCTCTTTTCAATCGAAAAATGAAAGCTATGTTAAAAGTTTGACCGGTATATTATCCCGATGTGTAATTTCTTTTATAATTTGGTAGTATTCATTGCAGATTCCATTTTTTAGAATTACTGTCTTGTGATATAGTTCAAATAAGAAGATTATATCAACAAAGTTTATTTCTGACATAAGCTTGCCTACAAGTGGTTAGCGGAAATACTGGCAAGCGGAAATAGAGGTGTTGATAATTCACGCCACAGCCGGCCTATGAACCAGTCGATTTGAAACCGCTTGAAACAATAGCGAAGTGAGAGGGGTTAATTTCTTTGAAAGAAAAAAAAAAACTAAAACAGCACTGCAGGAGGGGGGTTGATTATATACTCACGTTGCTGATTTCATGAGTCTAGGAAATTAACCGAATAATGGAAGTAATTACCGTCCATATCAGAGGGCAATCGGGCTCAATTCCAACAGTTACATAGATTTTACTGTAGATAGACAATACCGCGCTTTGTTTGTCTGAAAATTTCGAGCGTTTATGTTTATATTCTCCAGTTTTCGATATGGTGGAAATCTCGGACGATAAAGATATCCCATTCCTGATCAACTTTCAGAGGAAATTGATTTCAAACTTGTATAATTTATTTCGATTCGCAGTTCCTGGAAGAGATTCAAATTCTAAAAACAGGTTCAAAATAAGGGAATAGTAATGAGCCAGATTATACATTGTCAATTGGCGATGTTTCCTTGTTCACATTCATAACGTTTAGAGAAAATGCGCTGTATAAGCAAGTATGCGACCACAAATCTCTCTGACGGAATAACATAATAATATTAATTGGTTCATGTTCAGTATAATTCATTTAAATGCATATGTAATCACCACGATTAATTTCGCTACTACAGAGTATATATATACCGTGGATACGCCTTTCAAATGGTTCAAACTTTCATAAGATGGCATCTCGATTATATTCTCGAAGCATGTCGAATTATTTCGAGGACGATCGAGACGGTCTTGCGCTTCGAGAGAAAACTGGGATCAAACCGGGAATTGAATTGAATTTTATTCACCAACGATCAAATGATACAATAGCGGTATATAACATGCAATAACATTGGCGGGAATAAACCCCGAAGGGGCTTGTTCTATCTCAATAGAAAGATATGTCGTTATGTCTGTAACATACTGAACATAATAATTTTGAAAATAATAATAACAATAATTTGCTCTCTTCAGACATAAATAAGCAGTTCATTAAGACATTATTATATAATTGTCATCATGTAAATCATATTGTGAATATTTCTATTTAGTTTTATATGTCATCATAATTTCTTTTTCTGTTGATATGTTGTTTTTTAAGCTCGAATGTGGTGGTTTGGGTCAGTTACGCAGGAGATGTTCTTTGAGTTTTGATTTAAATAATGAGATTGATTTGATGGACTTCATCAGTGGAGGTAGTTTGTTCCACAACAATCGATGGAGATAAACCGGGACCTTTAGAGACGAGATATTTATCGGTTTTACTGGTTTATCGAGAAACCGTCTCGATCGATTGGACGTGACCCCTTACCAATATCAGGACGATAAAGATAGTCAAAATGGTTCTGATCTGTACACCAGGGATGCTACAACCAAAGTGCGACACTTTCTTCTCGGACCAAGGCATGTCCCTTCCAGCTAAGGCAATCACCCCTACCATTTACAAACAAAATATATTCTTCAACCCTCCCCCACCCGCCATTGAGGTGTAAGTTCAGAGCTAGATTTAAAAAATGGTTCTAGAAGATGAGCTACCAAGCTTCGTTCAATCTGTTGACGAGGGTTCTTCATGAGGTAAAAGCGTTTTGGGAAAGGGATTCCGCCACTATTTATAATACCTCTGGCGTTGAATGTATGTGGAATTAAAAAAAAGATTAAAATGTCTTACGGAAGAATCTGAATCGAAAGGGCACATACCGTACAAACATGTATCCACATGAGATCTCTTGACTCTCTATACTACAATCCTTCACCAGGGTCTGATTGAATGTCTTATTTCATCAATAGTATCGGTGTTCAAGAAAACTGAATTGTGAAGCCATAAAACATTCTTTAGCTCTACTCCATACAGGAGATATTATTGATGGGATGTTTCTTTGTTTACAGAGCTGCTTGAATTTCTCATTAATAATATCTATGGGAAAATTGGCAACACAATATATCAGCAGCATATAGGTATTCCAATGGGTACTACTTGGGCACCTCTTTTGGCTAACGTTTATCTGTTCTCTTATGGAGAAAACTGACAGATGAAGTCATAAAGCATTCTTTAGCTCTATTGCATACAGGGGATATTATTGATGGGGTGTTTCTTTGTTTATAGAGTTGCTTTAATTTTTCATTAATGATATCTATGTGAAATTTGGTAACAATATATCATCAGTTATAGGTATTCCAATGGACACTACTTGGGCACCTCTCTTGGCTGACGTTTATCTGTTCTCTTATGGATACGACTAGATGCAGGCGCTTTGTAAATACGATCATTTGAAAGCCCGTTCCTTCCCCTTCACCAAACGCTATATAGACGATTTTCTCGCTGTGGATAAACGCTATATATATGACGCAGTGAAGGATATATATTCACCTACACTGGATTTGCAGGAACTACAGGTATCCCTAACGGCATATCATATTTTAATTAGACACATTATATTTTGGCATATCTTTATAAAAATGAAGCGGGCTCTCTCTTGTCGACTTTACGAGAAGAGAAATGATTATAATTTCGACATCGTAAATTATCTTTTTGTTTACAGTAAATATCACGCCTAGTTGCATTTGTCAGATCCTGTGTGAAATGTGACGATTTTATTCAAAGTCATAAAAAATTATTGCAGAAACTTGTGAAATAGGGCTATACCACAAAGCGCCTCCGCTCAATGTTTCTCAAATTTGACGACACATACCGCATGCTGATAGTAAATCGTTCCGTTTCGTGACTTGTGTCTAATTTCGCTTAACCTTAGGGTTCACGTCCAATCGATCGAGACGGTTTCTCGATAAACGAGTAAACCCGATAAATATCTCGCCTCGAAGGGTCCCGGTTTATCTCTATCGATTGTTGTCCCGGTTTGCTCTTGGTATTCTCTCGAAGCGCAAGACCATCTCGATCCTCCTCGCAATAACTTGACCGGCTTCGAGAATGGAATCGATATGCTGTCAAATGAAAGTTTGAATCATTCGGAATGTGGCAGCGAAATTAATTTCGGCGAATACAAATGCATTTAAGTGAATTAGACTGAACATCAATCGTTCAATATTATTTTGTTATTCTTCCTAGAAATCTGTAGTCGCATATTTGATAAGATAGCGCAATTTCCCTAAACGTTATAATAAATAGAAAGAAAGAAGCATCGCCAATTCTGATTCATTATTTTTCAGTTATTTTGAACCTGTTTTTTCAGAAGTTGAATCACTTTATAAGATACGTCCAGGAACTGCGAGTTGATTAAATTATGGAAGTCTGGAATAAAATTCCATATGTTCCTCTGAAAGTTGCTCAGAATGGAATATCTTTATCGTCAGAGATTTTCCCAGCATTCAGAAATAAAGAAACTACGAAGATCACAGAAGCGTCTGGTAATTCAATGGAAACCGGAGAATATGAACATAAAACCCCGATCGAAGTTTTCAGACAAACAAATCGTGGTAGAGTTTATAGCAAAATGTATGTAAGCGTTGGTATAAAGCCTGATTGCCCTCTGCACTGGGCGGTAATTACTTCCATTATTTGGTTGATTTCCTGGATAGATGGAATCGGCAAAAAATAATAGAACGTGAATATGTTATTAAGCCCGCGACAACAGTGCTGTTTCAGGTTTTTTTCCAAATAAATTAACCCCTCTCCCTTGAATGTTGTTTCAAGCCGACGGGTTATCACCGACCCTCTGTGGCGTGAATTATCAACATCTCTACTTCCGATTGTCAGTAATTCCGCTAACCAATTCCGGGCAAGCTTATGTCAGAAATCAACGTTGTTAATATAATCTCTTTATTTGAACTATATAACAAGACAGTAATTCTAAAAAAATTGAATCTGCAATGAATACTACCAAATTTAATGTAATACACCAGTCAAACTCTTCACAAAGCTTTCATTTTTCGATTGAAACGATCCATGTTTGGTCAAAAAAAAAGATTTATAGAAAAATAATTAACGCATGCTTCCCTGCCATTATCATTAAGATCAAATCCTGTCGATGTGTCATTCATTCCGCGACATATACTAGTCAGATAAACAATCAATTATCGACATGAGAGAAGTTCACTAAATTATATATTCATACTCTATAGATAAATGCAAGTTTTCGTTCAATTAAATTCACGAAACATCAGGACATAGATATATTTGTTAAACGATGAATAACATTGAAAACATCTTTTAACACATCTTTAATTTTGGCCGTCATATACGTAGGCGATGAGCGCCCCATAAATATGATACCAGCGCAAAAACTCTAATCGTCAGAGAAGTTAAGAAAGTACAAATTAACGGCAATAAAACATGGACATAGTGAAACCGAGACCCCCTTCGAGATTACCGATCAATTTCGTAACCATCTCGAAAATCGGGACGTTTCGATCGAGATTGAACCGGGAGCAAACCGGGAGACGTCGTCTGGTGTCCCGATTCTCCTCCCCGTTTCAGCCGAGAAATTTACCGATCCATCTCGAAAGCATCGAGAAACTGCCTCGATTAATTGGACGTGACCACTTGCCAGGCCTGGGGGGCGCTTTCCAACCCCCCTGTTGTTGGTTTTTTTTTGCTCCTCTCTCCGGAACGACAAAGAATTGAGAGCTTAAACTCCGTGACTTTTTAGATTATCATATTGTGGTCATTTCGAACCTATTTCCATGACCCCCCGAGCAAAAGACCATGGGAAAATTCAAGATGGCGGCTATGTGGGGGTACCCGAAAAGTGATGTTTTCGTCATATTTCTTTAAAATTTTAGATTTTCTGTGTGGAAAAGTGCGTAAAACCTATTTTATTTCATATCAGATTATTATTTCCTAATTTATCATGCAATTTTTGAGAGGAATGGGTTTTTTTTCGAAAACTCTGGCCAAAAAATCGTCTAAAATGCTTTTTTTGAATACTTCGAATTGTGTTTAATCGTCGCTATACATGTATAGCTGAAATATTGCTCAACGCAACGCTGAACCGCAATTTTCTCTCTCTATCTCTCTATCTCTCTCTCTCTCTCTCTCTCTCTCTTTAACTGGGCGTACTAATATACTGAATGTTTTCAAATATATATTCCTGGGCTGACTTCTCCACTTCGACTAGTGGATTAGATACGACCGACATAATCTCAGCTGAGTTAGAGGATTGCAAGTCACCTTCCAGAGTTGGCGATCATTCCTTGACAAGGGCACGATCACGAAAGTCAGCCCAAACATCGAGTATCTATGCGAATCTGCTCATCAGTCTTTCAATCTGAAATTTAATGGCCAGTTTGACAGGATTTTGATATTGCAAGGCTGAATGAAATACAGAGTACGGTATTGTAAGTGGTCACGTTCAATCTATCGAGACAGTTCCTCGATGACCGAGATACAGAGTACGGTAGTAGGGGTCACGTCCAATCTATCGAGACGGTTCCTCGATAACCGAGATACAGAGTACGGTATTGTAAGGTGTCACGTCCAATCTATCGAGACAGTTCCTCGATGATCGAGATACAGAGTACGGTGTTGTAAGGGGTCACGTCCAATCTATTGAGACAGTTCCTCGATGACCGAGATACAGAGTACGGTATTGTAAGGGGTCACGTCCAATCTATCGAGACGGTTCCTCGATAACCGAGATACAGAGTACGGTATTGTAAGGGGTCACGTCCAATCTATCGAGACGTTTCCTCGATAACCGAGATACAGAGTACGGTATTGTAAGGGGTCACGCCCAATCTATCGAGACAGTTTCTCGATGACCGAGATGCAGAGTACGGTATTGTAAGCGGTCACGTCCAATCTATCGAGACAGTTCCTCGATGACCGAGATACAGAGTACGGTATTGTAAGTGGTCACGTCCAATATATCAAGACGGTTCCTCGATAACCGAGATACAGCGTACGGTATTGTAAGGGGTCACGTACAGTCTACCGAGACGGTTCCTCAATAACCGAGATATAGAGTACGGTATTGTAAGGGGACACGTCCAATCTATCGAGACGGTTCCTCAATAATCGAGATACAGAATACGGTATTGTAAGGTGTCACGTCCAATCTATCGAGACGGTTCCTCGATAACCGAGATACAGCGTACGGTATTGTACAGTGTAACGCCCAATCTATCGAGACAGTTCCTCGATGATCGAGATACAGAGTACGGTATTGTAAGGGGTCACTTCCAATCTACCGAAACAGTTCCTCGATGACCGAGATACAGCGTACGGTATTGTAAGCGGTCACGTGCAATCTATCGAGACGGTTCCTCGATAACCGGGATACAGAGTACGGTATTGTAAGCGGTCACGTCCAATCTATCGAGACGTTTCCTCGATAACCGAGATACAGCGTACGGTATTGTACGGGGTCACGCCCAATCTATCGAGACAGTTCCTCGATAAGCGAGTAATACCGGTGATATCTCGTCCGTAAGAGCTAAGGTTTATCTCTATCGATTGTTGTCACGGTTTTGTCCCGTTTTTTTTCTTGAAGCACAAGACCATCTCGACCCCCCCCGCCACAAATATGACAACTTACTTCTACAATGGAATAGATATTCCTTCAAGTGAAAGTTTGAAACATTCGGAAGTGCCGTTCAATCTCGCCAGAAGAATTTGCACAATAGTAACAAAACCAGACTTGCGTGTTAAACAGTTGGGCGAGTTGAAACAGTTTCTACTTGAAAGAGATTATCCGGACGGAGTCATTGAGAATGGATTTTCTAAACCCTCTCAATAGATATTGACACGTTAAGAAATCCAAGAATGAATCAGTCAACAACAAAGGTGCTGACTTTCATTAATAAGCACAATCTTAATAACGACAACTTTTTCATTATTGTTAAAAATAACATAACCAATCTTGGGTCAACTGACCGACTGAAGAAAGACTTTAATGGAGTTAAATTCATAAATGCAAAACGACATGGCCCCAACTTAAAGAACTTGCTTGTAAAAGTCCCGATCAAGTCTACACAGCATGAAAATGCGGAGACGTAAGATGTAAATGTTGTTTATATTTCACTATTGGCAGTTCACATCTCTTTCGGAAAACTAACAAACACTTCAAAATCAAACATAATATGAACTGTAATTCTAGAAATCTTATGTATGTTCTGAATTGTAATGGATGCGGCGCCCCATATATATAGGCCAAACAGGAGACCGTCTGAAATCACGGACTCTCGTTTACCGACACTAATAGAAACACATAGATTAGGTCATCTCAAATTGAGTAAACATGTTGCGGATTGTGTTAGCTATCTTGAGGTTAAATTTTCCATTTTCCATTTTTTAAAGGACCTTGTATCTTTAGACGGGTAAATGACCCCCATGTCAAGTGCAATACAGAGTACCAAAACAAAGTACTCTCATTACAAGAAACTGTTCAATTGGCATAGAATACAATATTATATTGTATACTCAGAAGAATTTCAAGGCACTGAGTCTCACCATTCTCGAGTAACAGGACCGTAAATTAGTGCATTTGTGCAAAATAGTTGATTCTGAGGTGAAAACAATTCATATTCTCTGTAAACACATGAAGATAAACGATAACCAGAGCCATATTTGATCTGCGACTACATATTGAAACAGCAAGTATGCTGTATCAAGTTGGTTCTGGTTATCGTTTATCTTCATATGTTTATAGAAAAAAATATGAGGTGTTTTTGCCTCGAAATTGGCGATTTTGCACAAATGCACTGCTTCACGGCCCTGTTATTCGAGAATGATGAGACTCGGTGCCTTAAAACTTTTCTGAGTATACAATATAATATTGTACTTCATGCCAATTGAACAATTTCTTGTATATGCAATATTTTATTTTTGGCACTTCTACCGCATCTGTTCTCCTTTAACACGGACGATGTAAGCATCCGATTGGAAAAAGAAAAAAATGTTCTTTGAAAAATACGGGGAATCCCTCAATTGCTAATACCGAAAATATATCACTTGGTTATTTGATCGATTCAGAGTCACTAAAACATTATTTCAGTATTCTCAGGCTGGTTCCAGAAAATGAGTTATCTGCGCATGTCTTCAGGTGCATATAGACCAATAACTGTAAAGTACGCATGTCTGAGTACATTCAAACGCGCACACCAACCAGCAGTCGTCTCTATTTAATCAGTGTTTTGTATTTGACTATACTTGTTCTGTTATTATGACTTTATGTAGCCATGCAACAATAATTGTAAACATGCTGCACTATATAAATTGTATCTAATAGCATGTAAACTTCGTAATTTGACAAGCAATAAAGAGCGAAACCGGCTATGACAAAATCATATCCAGTTTTATACTTAAATAGTGCGTGTTAACGCATGCCTGAGGCGTACGTGCCGTTGACTTGCCGAGCTCATTGCGCGGTTATATTTTGCTTACACCGTGAAAACACACCGTATATATTACAGGATTTGATTCATGCCTATTTAGGAGACCATAAATAACCTAAAAATAGCTACCGGCGAGCTCTGTACCATGTGGTCGTCCTGACACGAGTGGTTGACAGGGAAAGTTTACTGTCAGAAATGCTATTACAAGCTATGATAAAAAATCATACAATTTAATACAATATCATGGAGTTTATTGGATGATCGAGTCACGTGTCAAACTATTTGATGACACAGAAGCGGTCTAAATGTATAATATTCGGATCTTTTGGGCGGATCTGACTATGTATATCTGACTAGTTGATGTGACTTTGATTCACTTTTGTTCTCTCTCTCATGAAGTCGCTAAAACTAATCAAAGGATCCAAGCTATCAAGGACTTCTTTCCTGAAAGTTAGTGAATGAACTAGTCAATTTAGTACCAAGATTGGTTCCTAGAGCCTTCACCAAAGATGGATCTACCATTGTTAACACTGCTGGATAATTGTTAGTTAGTTCTACTTATTTAGTTATAACAGAACTACTGTATCAGACAGTAGTAATCTATGATTGGCCGTGAATTACTCAATATATGTACAGGGTGGTGAGAGACTATGCTTATGGAGGCGTGAATGGATAATCGTTTATCGTACGATTGACTGGGTAGATGTATATTTATCAAGCTATAGGCTCGAACCTATAGCTTGTGGGTGTTAGCGTGAATATATTTCAACCTGTATGTTGTGTATTTAAGTACGTGTATGCATGAATAATTGTTTAGGTAGGAACTGTGTATGATTTGCCTAGCTATACTCTCTTCACAGAGACGAGCGTCTCCTACCGGGTACAGCTTAATCGATACCATAAAGGTATGGCCGTGCTATCAACACTAACGCCGTTAGTTAATTCCCAGAGCTGAGCCTGTACTATCGTACAGTAGAGATTAGGAATAACCATTGGCGATAAGTGTCTATACTTTAACTCCCAGCGCAATACCCAAACAACCGTGCGATACGGTTGAAATAGGTAGAGATCGAAGTAGAGTAAACACAGCCCGGACGTGTGATTGTAAGTGTGTGTAAATGTATGCAATGATGCTATCGGATTCGGCGGCGGCACTTCTACAATTCGGCGGCCTGGTCGCGGCCCGGCGGCGGCACAAATTCGGCGGCGGCACTTCTCCAATTCGGCGACCTGGTCCCGGCCCGGCAATGTATTGGATTTCTTCTCTCCAATAGATTTTGCGTGTGCTCTCACCTCGATGTTTCTGCTGGTCTCTGTCGTTTCAGCGGGAGTCCGGCTTATATAGGGCTACCGCTCTTCTGTGGATAAAGGTAGAAACAGACGTCGAAGATACCAGCGCCCTCTTTACTGTCAAATTACAACACTTCCCGATCAGTTTATCTGGACTTCGCTGGATAAATATGGCTATGGAGGAACAAACCATAATTCATAACGGACGTAACTGGTAAATCTCAGCTTCCAACTCTCTCTGATTAATTCATACGACGACCGCAACGTTCACTGTCCTAATCTGCATATTCACTGAATCCGACTTCCGGATTCCTGACTGACGTCATCCACAGCGAAGCAAGTAGCTCACCAGGGTCCCTTTCACCGTCCCAACCGATCGTTTGAGATAACTTCACCGGGATTTCGAGGCATTGTCTGTCTCCCGGATTATTATAGTTCATTCTAGGAAAATTACAGCGTTGAATTCCACCAGGTAAGTGAACCGCACACATAAACACAATGTAACTTTCGAGTTCACATAGTCACGTATCAGAACACAAGCAGTGATTTATTAAAAGGGATCCCAAGGGGTCGTTGTCAACCTGCACTTTCGTTACACTACCCCCGCCTTCGAAGAACATGACGCCCTCGTCTTGGCTCTCGTCACGCTACCAGCAGCACGGGTGTGCAGAACAGAACATATGTACAACGTATATACAACAAAATTACAGGACGACGGTCCTCTTGACTTCCTGGTCAAGTCGTCGTCACCTGCAATGGACATCAGGTCCACAGCCGGCCACAGCTGTCTCTTGCTGGAGTCTGTCTACCATGCATCTGAGGCAATAAAGCCTCGGGATCGCCCAGTCTGTGTTTGTCGCCCCCAGGAGTACTTGGAGGTCGGCCCTGCACCACAGGTCATCCCTGGACGATCGCGGTCATCAACCATATTTCTCTGACCGTACGGTCGTGCATCTCCTGTCCACTGGCAGGCTAAAACGTAGTCATTAAAGCGCCTCGGTCGCTGGACACGACGCCCACGAGTCGTTCGTGGAGGATTCCACGTCTCCGGCAAGGCCATCTGCTCTTCCGAAAGTGGCGACTCGACTTCAACAGGGGGATCAGGCGGTAATCCAACCTCGTAATCTGCCAATCTTGGAGGACGCCGGGTTCTCCGTCTACTTCTCATCTGCCGAGGTGCTGGAGATCTCACGGCGGCCGGGGGCTCCACCGGATATGGAACGACCGTCGCGGGCCCCGAATCGTTCTCAGATTTGACGTCCCCGTCATTCTCTGTAGACTCGGTGGTCTCACTGCCCGACGTCTCTCTGGGGTAGAAGGGCTTAAGATCACGATGGAATACACGGATGCCACCATCCTCGTCGGCGACACGATATGTCACATCATTCAGGGCTTCTTTTACAACAAAAGACCCTCTCAAGCAAACCTGATCACCAGGCTTGTAACTGTGAGGAAAAGTTCTTGTGTCGTCCACCACCAGTTGAAACGCGGATGCCGCCAAAGACGTTTTTGGTAGATCCGACGGTCGGGAACCATCTTGTCTACGGCCTTCAGGGCAAGTCGCTCCATAATGGTCATGTTTACCGCACGTCCAGCACCTTGGTGTCCAATCTCGGTTACCGTATGGTCGTTGTCGGCCACGCCTATGCCCCCATCTCGACCGGTATTGTCGTGGTGGTTGCTGCCGCGGTAATTCAGTGTCTCGCAGAATCTGTTCCAATAACCGCTTCATTTCTCTCAGATGCTGAGTCTCCGTTCCCATCTTTTTCTCGGCATGAAAAGCTCTGGTTGTTGCCCATGTTTCATGTCGACGATATCTCTTGAATGCTTCCAGTTCCACAGCCGCATGCACTGCCGCATCCAAGTTCTTGGGTCGGGTCTGCCAGACTTTGAATCCCAACTCATCATCGATGGCGTCCAGGAATTGATCCTTGGCTAGGGTATCCTGAACATCGTCTCCGGCGTCGGGATAGGCCAGCTGTGCCAGGCGGATTAGTGCTTGAGCCAAGCCTGGAAGGTCTTCGTCCCCCACGCGGTGTCTGGACTTCAGCTGTGCCTTGTACATATCCATCTGATTAGGCGGGGCAAATCGCTTCTCCAAGGCTTCCTTCAAGCGGTCGTAGTCGGTACTTCCTGGTGCAGACTCAAGGCTGGCTAACACCTGCTGCGCTGACCCCCGTAAAGCGACGGCTAGGTATTGACCCTGCTGTTGGTAGGTCCATCCACTGATCGCGGCGCAGTGCCCGAAATGAGCCAAATAATCCCGCCATGGCGTGGTACCATCGTAAGTAGCGGCCTTCACCATCGTCGTCTTCGGCCGTCTAGGTTCCCCCATGGGCGTGGACGTCTGTAACGGATGGTCCCATGAAACTGAAGGTGGTTCGTCCCGGCGTCTTCTTGGCGGTGATTCATCTCGCCTCGACGCCGTCCCCGATGCGGCCCCGTAGTGGCGTCTCTACGGCCCGGCGCCCTCTTCCCAGTCCGGCCGGTCCAGAATGGCTGTAATCTTCAACATTCGGTTGAGTCATCTCGTCACCGGATCTTTGATTTCTCAGCAAAGTGGACACCTGCCCCATCAGAGCGGTCATCGCTGTGCATAATGCATTTGAGACATTACGCTGGTCTTCTACCTCTCGTCTTAGGTCAGTGTCAGGTTGTTCAGGTACTGGCTCACGCCCCCTCAGTCGATCTTCGGTAGACGTCTCCGCTGAAGGTCGTGGCGTCAGTTCGGCCGGTGGTGCCAACAGCATCGATCCCAGTTCCAGCGTAGACAGGTCAAGAAGATTTTCGTAACCCAGTGTCGCCGTGGTTGATCGTCCTGAAGCCATGCCTCTTCCCGTCTCACGTCGTTCCCGTGGACTCGGCGTCGTGAAGAATTTCGGTCGGGCACCTCGTCCGTCAGATGGTTGGCCCCGGTCTCCCGGTTGTCGTAACTCGGCGCCGAAATCTCCGGTTACATTCATGGTTGTCTGGTCCGGATCCATTCTATCCGCCAGGCTTGGTCTCCTTTCCATCGTCTCCCAGATGCTGGCCATCCCACCGCTGCCACCAGTTGAAACGTTTTTACTTCTATATGTGGGATAATGGATGTTTCAGATCCACAGAGTGCGCAGGGTCCCCAAGACAAACTGTCAGGCTACTGGGAACGCACTCGGGCACTGATCCTGGCCAACGAGGGAGTTCGATTCAACCTGTCACCTTGTCTGGATCAAGGAGGTTGGAAAGGAAGACATGTAATGACAACCAAAGCAAATTAATGCAATACTGACATATAATTCCTTTGAGCAGGTATACAGGATTCAAATCGTGGTAGCGTACAATCCCTGCAAAGAAGATCCCTACTCTATGAATTATCTGTACTCTTATAGTTATCATTAACCGAAGTTCAATAGAAAATATATACAAAATAGATAGCCCTAGCTATTTCGCGAG
Organism: Hanleya hanleyi; assembly: GCA_036873755.1. Classification (NCBI taxonomy): domain Eukaryota; kingdom Metazoa; phylum Mollusca; class Polyplacophora; order Lepidopleurida; family Hanleyidae; genus Hanleya; species Hanleya hanleyi. The sequence goes on along the minus strand of JAVTVY010033698.1, from coordinate 14,333 downwards.
CAGGCCTGGTCACAGCCACAGTCTGGTCACGACCGGTTCTCTCCTGGATGGGTCCAGCTTCTATCTTCCTTCCCCAGGGCTTTGTAGTAGGATCCAGCGTCTATCGTCCTTCCCCAGGTCTTCGTTCACTCCCGTATGGATGAACACTGCGTCGTGTCTCGTCTTACACGACTAGGCTCTCCCGTGATTATGTCCGACGTGTGTCTTCCTTCCCCCGGTCTTCCTCCCTCGGGTGGTATGGACTTCTCGTCGTCGTCGTGTCTTACACGACTAAGCCCCTCCAAGCGTTGATAACCGTCAATGGATGCGGACGGCCTGGGCACGACAGTACTATCACAGTACAAAGGCTTCTACGGCACCGGCCCGTCTCTCTGTAACACCGCAGGACTATTCAACTGCACGGCTCACCACAGCAGCAGACGGCACCCCTCGTAGGAATACACCCCCAGGTTTCAGCGACCCCGCTCACGGCGACTCACTCCGCGGCCCGGCTCCAAGGATGAATCATCAAGGCTAGAGTTCACAGCTACACGGTCCACATAGGATCGGACATCAATAACACACGGTGGATGGGTAGGCACCTGGTCTAGTAATCCCTCTTCCTATACTACTGTATGGGCACCTGGAATCGGCACCCTCTCTCTATACTACTGTATGGTCAACTGGTATAGGAACCGTCCTTCTATACTACTGTATGGTCAACCGGTATAGGAACCCTCCTTCTATACTACTCTATGGTCAGCTGGCCCTTGAACCCTCTCTCTATACTACTGCAGGGTCATCCGCAATAGATGGGCATCTGGTCAAGGATTCCCCCTTTATATACTACTGTATGAGACAGTAGTAATCTATGATTGGCCGTGAATTACTCAATATATGTACAGGGTGGTGAGAGACTATGCTTATGGAGGCGTGAATGGATAATCGTTTATCGTACGATTGACTGGGTAGATGTATATTTATCAAGCTATAGGCTCGAACCTATAGCTTGTGGGTGTTAGCGTGAATATATTTCAACCTGTATGTTGTGTATTTAAGTGCGTGTGTGCATGAATAATTGTTTAGGTAGGAATTGTGTATGATTTGCCTAGCTATACCCTCTTCACAGAGACGAGCGTCTCCTACCGGGTACAGCTTAATCGATGCCATAAAGGTATGGCCGTGCTATCAACACTAACGCCGTTAGTTCATTCCCAGAGCTGAGCCTGCACTACCGTACAGTAGAGATTAGGAATAACCATTGACGATAAGTGTCTATACTCTAACTTCCAGCGCAATACCCACACAACTGTGCGTTACGGTTGAAATAGGTAGAGATCGAATTAGAGTAAACACAGCCCGGACGTGTGATTGTAAGTGAGTGTAAATGTATGTATGCAATGATGCTATAGGATTCGGCGGCGGCACTTCTTCAATTCGGCGGCCTGGTCGCGGCCGGCGGCGGCACAAATTCGGCGGCGGCACTTCTTCAATTCGGCGGCCTGGTCGCGGCCCGGCAATGTATTGGATTTCTTCTCCCCAATAGATTTTGCGTGTGCTCTCACCTCGATGTTTCTGCTGGTCTCTGTCGTTTCAGCGGGAGTCCGGCTTATATAGGGCTACCGCTCTTCTGTGAATAAAGGTAGAAACAGACGTCGAAGATACCAGCGCCCTCTTTACTGTCAAATAAACACTTCCGATCAGTTTATCCGGACTTCGCTGAATAAATATGGCTATGGAGGAACAAACCATAATTTATAACGGACGTAACTGGTAAATCTCAGCTTCCAACTCCCTCTAGTTAATTCATACGACGACCGCAAAGTTCACTGTCCCTAATCTGCATATTCACTGAAACCGACTTCCGGATTCCTGACTGACGTCATCCACAGCGAAGCAAGTAGCTCACCAGGGTCCCTTTTACCGTCCCGACTGATCGTTTGAGATAACTTCACCGGGATTTCGAGGCATTGTCTGTCTCCCGGATTATCATAGTTCATTCTAGGAGAATTACAGCGTTGGATTCCACCAGGTAAGTGAACCGCACACATAAACACAATGTAACTTTCGATTTCACATAGTCACGTATCAGAACACAAGCAGTGATTTATTAAAGGGGATCCCAAGGGGTCGTTGTCAACCTGCACTTTCGTTACAAACATATATGTTGAAAACTTTTGCACATATGTGGAATAGTTGATTTATTTAACATATGTGTAAAACTTTTCAACATATGTCTAAACCTTTCACACATATGTCTAAACCTTTTACACATATGTCTAAAAATATGTCCTTTTTTTCCCTTTTTTTATATGCATTTAGAAGTCGGCGTATATACACAAGGCTTTTCTTTGGATAACAACTTTATTGCTGTGGAGCTGACGTTTCATTGGAGATACTTTCAACTTTTTCAAAGCGAATCAAAGATTTTTCATTAGCTTTGAAAAGTTGGAGTATCTCCAACGAAGCGTCAGCTCCACAGCAATAAAGAAGTTGTTATCCATAGAATAGCCTTGTGTTAAAAATATGTCGAAAAAAAGTTTTTTATACATACATGTATAACTTCTTCACTTATGTGTAAAACTTTTACACATATACATATAACTTCTTCACTTATGTGTAAAACGTTTACACATATGTGTAAAACTTTTACACATATGTATAAAACATGTCAACATACATGTAAATGAAATACTGGTACTTGCGACTGCTGTCGTAGGCACCGACTGTTCCCTGGTATCGTTTTAGCGCCTTTTCCACCCGCAAACAAAGGAAAAAACTGTCCACAGAGATAACATGGTATTCAGTAAGTTTGACATTGAAATGGCTAAGAGACTAAGCCCGTGTGTTTGCTTATTCTTGACCTAGCTGACTATTCCTACACTACCGTATACATTTCCATCCTGTATGTGACATCATTGCTTTGTTAATTCAGGCTTTGTTTCCACCCCTCCCCCGATCTCCTCTTTCATTTCAAGTTTGCATGGACCCGCCGTACTCTAAACCAAATACAGCTAACGCAGTTTATACGATCTGCGTTAGCAACAGTAATAGAGGTGCGTTTAGGGACGATGGTCATCTACAGACCTTGAATCTACAATAATATAGTACTATTATTATAAGCTCCCGTGTCATGACTGTAGTTCCGATTTTTCTCACATTGTCGGAGAGACGAAAAACGAACCTCGAAGGGACCGTCATTTTGAAACGGTCGTTAGATAGCAAACAGTCGCGAAAGATTTTACCACAGGGAGCAGTCCAATTCCTTTCCAGTATCTCTCCTGACATTTATTTAACATATATAAAATGCTTAAATTCCACGTATGTTGAAAAACATTTTATTTGACATACGTGGAAAGGTTTTGCACATATGTATAAAACTTTTCAACATATGTATAAAACTTTTCAACATTTATGAACTAGTTAATTTATTTTAAATATGTGCAAAAAATTTCCACATTTGTCTAAAACTTTTGAACATATGTGTAAAACATTTCAACATATGTCTAAAACTTTTGCACGTATGTCGAAAAACTGATCTTTACACATATGTGGAATTCTTTTGTTCATATGTACAAAACTTTTCAACATATGTGGAATAACCGATTATATACCGAAACGGCTTGTCATACATCTGTATTTCTTTGACACATTGTTTATTCCGCCGAGCATTATCATCGTTAAACTACATGTACTTACCAAGTAAACTAATCGAAAACCAAAACCAAGCGACTTTAACATATCTGCTGATGTCTTCTGTTTATGTTTATACTCCGGTCCCATAACCCGCCAAGTAAACTGTATGTGTATATAAATGCACTAGCACTAGCACCGCAAGCCTGTAGACGTGAGTGCCAAATGGCTCTGTAGAACCGGGTAATAGTGCGTTACACTTCTTTAAGAGTATCCATGGTGATTAGTAATAGTTCTGAGTACCGGTTATTGATCAGGCTCGAAGCCAAGGGGGGGAGCGGGGGTTCGGCCGAACCCCCTTTTCGGAAATATTATATATTTTTCTCATATAAATAGCCTTTTCAAACTGAAGCGAACCCCCAATTTGCCCCTTTTCCCATACAGCAAAGCCCCTGATGTGCCCTTTTGGAGTGAAGGCGAACCACCCCTCAGTAAGTCCTGGCTACAGCCCTGTTCATCTGTCATGTCTGCGGGATTTTCTGTCGTTTTGTAAACCAGATTCCATGCATGTTTGTGTAAACCAGGCTCATGAACTGACATCCAGCTGTAGAACGTGTGAATAGATGTGACCTTGCTGACCTCAGTTCACATGTATCGACGACGAGACGCTTATTTACGGCCAAATTGGGACGAGGTCAGTTCATCACCTTGTATTGGTGATGAGGCCTGGTCATCACCACTATATGATGAAGAGCAATGAGTTCAGATTTCAGTTCTTCACCTTTGGTGATGATGGAATATGTTTTGGTTCTAACTGGTCACCATTTATCGGTGTTGCTATCTTCACCTTTTGTTTCAACGCCACTGGTGCATCATCCTCGCTAAAGCCAGGGGTATCTCTATCTCTATGATAGATATAACCCCTGGTCCGCTTGGGCAATGTATCGCGATCAACGACACACAGCGGCATCCTGTACATATTGACCATCAGATCACTTAAGCACCGCGACCATGGCGACCGTGACAACAGATCGAAAACACCATAGTAGATAGCTTGTGCGATACCCAGTGCAGAAGAACATGCACCTTTTCAACAACCATGAACATTAATAAACATAAGGAAACATAGTTTAAAACAAAATGTATTTGAAGAGAAAAGAAATTCATCTCCATTCATCTACCATCAAACATCCAACAAGCCAGGCAAATGTAGAAAACACCGAAGCTTTAAAGGCGGTCAGTGTATCCGACCTCACCTTCCCACTGAAGGACTTGAATTGGGTTGAAACGCAGGGATTTCTATAAAATTTCACTGGTCTATCCATTAATTTTTTATTGTTATGCGTGCTTTGATTAAATATTTTACAATAGTTTAGCAGCGAAAGTAAAACCCAAACGTATTTTACGCCTCTTTTACCACCAGCGCAGTTTTTCTAGGTCACGTAACTGGAGTGTGTGCAAGTGCTATGCAAGTTGGTCAAGGGTTCGCCTTTGGCTCACAAATAGAAACCGCGACGTGGTGAAGATGCTGGTGCATAAGATGTGGCTCTGATTATGCTCCCAATGAGTCATCTTCAAATGCACTTAGAATAAATCAATAAAACCGTGCCAACTACACGTAACAGGATGCAACTAAGAAATAGACTTTGCTTATTCGTGTTTCATATCATCTATTTCATTTAGGATTGAACAGCAACAGATCAAATATGGATGATATACCAATCAAAAAGGAGCCCTTCGACGAGGACACCACTTCCGTGGTATAGGGAGATTTTTACTGCCGACATTTGCCCGTAAAAAAAGAAACGCGTGTCCAGAGCACTGCTTCCATAGGAGTGCTGAATTCAACAAACGTCGCGACAAAGGAAGAGCCAGCGGACTTGTTTGATGAGTTTGAATATCCAAGAAAAGAAGCTGACATCAAACCTGAAGCATGCACACAAGTAAGTTGGGAGTTAGTGTAACTTTGGGTGGTACACGGGTTATATATAAACTGAATTGCGTTGATAATATTTATTGAAAATATATCCTGAACAATTAAGCGCAACATTAAAATGGCGGTGGTGAAAGAATATATGGCGGAGTCCACTTTTCCGTCAAATTTTCCGTCCAACCGAAAAATGGCATTCGCGACATTATGGATATTAAAATTCAATGCTGTGTTCTGTACATGTATGCTAAACCCACCAAGGCTGTGTAATGTATGCATATGAATATAAACAGTTTTACCCTGTACATTTCTTATCTGCAGTGTGGCAGAGAGGCAGAAATGTAAATGTTGCTAATGTCATTTGTGTTAATGCCATATTTCCGTCATACTTTTCATAAGATATTCATCGCAAATCAAATGTGAATTAAATTAAATCAAGGGTGAGTGAGTGAATAGAATTTAACGTCGCTTTCAACAATATTCAGCTACATCGAGACGAACCAGCTAAGCACCACCCAGCCAAGTTGCGTTCCTGCCGCTTCAAAGAATAAACCTTTGAAGCAGCATGGAATCAGACACCCTCCATCCATACTTTTAAACACTGAGGACTGCACACAAGACACAGACAGGACGTTTTAACATGGTGCAATAAAGACAAGTGCTAGACAAGACATTATCAAGTTCCGTTCAAATGGTTCTTCAAAGGCATTGAAGCAACAGGGACCATGAAAGATGTACAGTGGTACCACCCTGACCTTATTGAAATATATGTACCATTGACAGTGTACTAAGTACCGATACATGGATACTGTGAGTGTTTGGAGAATGTTGTTAATATCGTTTTCGTGTGACTGGAATGACATTAGAAAATTTTTGAAATGACCCAGTATTACAGCATGGATGATGTCATACACTGACAATAGTAAAGATACATCAATACGATTGGCCTAATTCCACTGATCATATGCAAGTGCTTGTCTTCAAAGAAATTTCTTGAAGATATACAAAATAGATTTTGACGGAAAGATGACGTAAGCAACACAATTGTTGCAGATGTCATTTATGTCTTGTCCTGCTAAATTAAAAACTGTACAAAGAGTTCATATGGTCACTTGTTTTTTTTCTCTTATACGATTCATTGACATGTAGATACATGTAGTAAGGTAGAGGGCACATTGTTTCTAAACGATATTTTTTAATTTAAAAGTGTTTCTAATGTTCTTTTTTTTGTTCCGTCATCGATTGACTGAAACGGGAGTTAGTGGAAAAGGTTATCGTTGAAACCGCCATACGCCTGTAAGCCATCAAGTAACTCACAGAAAACCTATTGTACTTGTCATGTGAGTCCTTATGTGGCTCTTTGCTCCATCTCCAACGATTCACCGATCTAATCAATACAGTATCCATGTGAGATTGATATCTGTTGATCAATCCATGCTTTGTAGCAATCAATTTAATTAAGGGGATTACAATACATTAATGAACTGTTGTTGTGGTTGTTTTTCAAGGAGACTACAGATAGCTGTTTCTACACAGAGGAGATGAAAGGTAATGGCGCTGTTAATGTGCTGGCCATGGTAACAGACAGACCATACCCAGTGGCCTTGTACGAGGTTGATCCCCAATTAAGGAATAATGCTGGTACAATTATTGAACGGTTGGAGGACGATAACCTCTTACTGCATACTAATCACGTAGAAACGAAGAGTGCAAACATTGTAACGACTGAAGAACCCTCACGCAATTCAACGTTATGTCAACCAAGAAGAATGAAAAAATCTAGACCTGGAGACAAATCATCCAAATGTTCACACTGCTCTTATAGCTGTGTTAGCAGAAGTTATTTGCAAAGGCATGAAAGAACCCATAATAGTGAAAAGCCTTACAAATGTTCTCTGTGCTCATATAGCTCTCAAAAGAGAGATCACCTTGTTGCGCATAAAAGAATCCATACTGGTGAAAAACCTTGCAAATGTTCTGTGTGCTCATATAGCTGTACACAGAAAGGTAACTTAGAGAAGCACAAATACAGTCATACTGGTGGAAAGCCTTAAAAATGTTCTCTGTGCTCGTATAGCTCTGCATGGAGACATCATCTTGATGTGCATAAAAGCTTTCATACTGGTGAAAAGCCATACAAATGCTCTATGTGCTCGTATAGCTCTGCACATAGAGGTAACCTTGAGAAGCATAACAGAATTCACACTGGCGAAAAGCCATACAAATGCTCTATGTGCTCCTATAGCTCTGTACATAGTGGTGACCTTGATATGCATAAAAGAATCCATACTGGTGAAAAGCCTTATAAATGTTCTCTGTGCTCCTACAGTTGTACACATCGAGGCAACCTTGAGAGGCATAACAGAATTCACACTGGTGAAAAGCCATACAAATGCTCTATGTGCTCATATAGCTCTGCACAGAGAGGTGCCCTTGATGTGCATAAAAGTATCCATACTGGTGGGAAGCCTTACAACTGTTCTCTGTGCTCATATAGCTCTGCACAGAGAGGCAACCTTGATGTGCATAAAGGAATCCATACTGGTTTAAAGCCATACAAATGCTCTATGTGCTCATATAGCTCTGCACGGAGAGGTAACCTTGATGTGCTTAAAAGAATCCATACTGGTGAAAAGCCATAGAAATGTTCTATGTGCTCATATAGCTCCGCACAGAGTTCACCTTAATATACATAAGAGAATCCATACTGGTGAGAAGCCTTACAACTGTTCTCTGTGCTCATATAGCTCTGCACAGAGAGGCAACCTTGATGTGCATAAAAGAATCCATACTGGTGAAAAGCCATACAAATGCTCTATGTGCTCATATAGCTCTGCACGGAGAGGTAACCTTGATGTGCTTAAAAGAATCCATACTGGTGAAAAGCCATACAAATTTTCTCTGTACTCATACAGCTGTAGACAGAAAGGTACCATTGCGAGGCATAACATAATTCATACTGGTGAAAAGCTCTACAAATGTTTATTCTGTCTGTATAAATGTTCATCGAAGCAGGGCTTGACTTTCCATGAAAGAACCCATACTGGCGAAAAACCATGAAAATGTTCATGGTGCCCATATAAGTATGCAGCAAAAGGGAATTTGAATCGACATGAAAGAACTCGTACTGGGGGAAAAATCCTACAAATCCCCTGTTTAACTGTCCAAATACGTGGCAAAGGAGAACCTGTGAATTCAAGCGTGGCTGAGATACTAAGGTTACATCCGAGAATCCACAAAATTCTCGGATCTGAATGTCAGGTGCCGACGAATGCTTTCCTGTAGAGCGTATGTTTGCTACATGTATTTAGTCACAGACGTCGTCAATTTTTCCCACCTCTTGCATATTGCTTAAATTCACAAATATATATCATACAGGCAAAAAGTCATACAAATGTTTATCGTGCTCATATAATTGTGCATGGGAAGGACAATTAAATCGACAAGAAAGAAGTGATCCTGGTGAAAAGTCATACACAACTCTTATTTGGCTGTCCAGCGACGCAACATTGAAAACCTGTCGGTTCACCGTTGAAATGTCCACGTATCCCGTGTAGCTGTTCCTCCAGTTGGATTACCAAAGCCAAACAAAATGAAACAAAGAACATCATGAACTATAGCTTGCTGGGAGTAAGCCGAGTATCTAGCAACATGTGTCATGTAGTAAAATTAGAACCAATGTTGCGATACAAGAATGAATACAAAGATATGTACATGCTTTTAACCAAACTTAAATCTGTCCCTAAAAAGCCAAGAGAAGTGAAACATGATAGTCCATAACCAGCTGGACTGAAAATGCATACATGTGCTTCCATTCAGAAAATGTAGCGATTGCAAACTAACGACGGTTCCAGTACAGAATAAACCGCAGAATAAACTTCTATGCCAGATGAAAATTTTACAGAAACACAATCGTACCATCTGCTATAGTGAAACTAAAACATCTTTGCACTTATTTTGAGAATTCACAATTCGGAAGGAATTATGGAAAAATATAATAGACTGGATTGTCAGTGAAACTGATACAGTACATGTAATTGATATGAATACTGAAAACGCCGCCCTTGGCGTGGTATCAGATACAGTCTTCTCCAGGCGTGTAAACTTCATCATTATCGTACATTCTAAATATACAAGTACAAAGTTCAAGGTGGATCACTATCAACCACAACTTTGAAACAGGAAAGAAACAAAAAGTAGAAATGAAAAATTATTTGCCACTAAGCAAGGCAAAAACTTTCAAACAGAGATGGCAATTTGTTCTAGAATTATTGAATGACTGAGCCTATACCAAAAAGTATATTCTATCTGTGTTTATTGTTTACTCTTATTGTATATAATCTTGATCTACTTTACCGATCCAAATTGATGATTAACAATTAAATTTTGACTATAAGTTACTGCCTATGAGTGTCTGTCTTTACCTATATGTCTCCATGTATTAGTGTATTCATACGTGCTTTTGTGTACATGTATGCGTTGTGATGTATGATGGGAAAGTAATTAAAAAAAAGAGTAAAAAGTAAGTTCTGCGTCACCGGTGCCGCGTCCTTCTCCCCCATGTTTACCACAGTCACAAATCTGCAATCATAATGATTTGTACAAATCTCTAATATCCTCCATCGTTCTGTAAACAAGTATGGATATTCTCTAATGTGCCCAAGTGCTATTCTCCATCGTTCTGTAAGCAGGTTTCGATATTCTTTGATGTTCTCAAGTGTTATTCTCCGTCGTTCTGTAACCAAGTTTCGATATTCTCTAATGTCCTCAAGTGTTATTCTCCATCGTTCTGTAACCAGGTTTCGATATTTTCTAATGTGCCAAAGTGTTATTCTCCATCGTTCTGTAACCAGGTCTTGATTATGATATTCTTTGATGTTCTAAAATGTTATTCTTCATCGTTTGGTAACCAGTCTCGATATTCTCTAATCTGCCAAAGTGTTATTCTCCATCGGTGACGTACTCCGTCATCAACAGCAACGGACCGAGTTTCGGGTAGAGAACGAGTTAGTTTTGGTCACGTAAATAATGGGCTGAGTTTTTATCCCATAAAGTTGGGTTTCAGGGATGTGTTTGGTGACTCCGCGATGTACCGATCTTTGATCATAGAATATGTTTATCACGTCATGTAAGACATGCACATTGTTTTATTGAACTGAATTGAATTGAATTAAAATTTTATTCACCATACAGAGAAGATATACATATAAATGAATGTGGAATGCGTGCATATTGTCTGTATATTGGCGGGAATAAAACCCTTGCGGGTTTGTTTTATCCCTAAGAATATTTATGTTGTAAAACATTAAACAGCGAGAGTATAATTATATATATAAACAGATGGTGAATAGAAATAGTCTGACATTGTGCAGTTGTACCATTAAATATGAGTTGTCCTGTGAAGATAATAAGTACATGTATCCATGTCAGCAATACGTTGAATAATCAGATATAATAAATAATGTGTACCTTTCAAATAAAGTGATATTGAGTTACCGAGTGTGATGATCACTCTCTGTTGCGCTCATAATATTTTTCGTTAGCTTCCTTTTAAATAGGGATTTTGAAGTAATGTACTGTAAATTAACTTGGAGAATGTTCCAGGTTCGTGGGCCTTTCAATTTCAAACTATAGATAGAGAGTTGAGATGGGCAAGATAGTTGTGCACAGATGATTATTTTGTAAAGTAATTATGATACGCGAAAGGGAGAAAAAACATTATGGTGGATAAATTTATGGACAAATATTAGGGTGAGGTAATCGTTCATTTTTCCCATTGGCAATATATTAGTCTGTTTGAATATAGGTGCAGTATGGGAGTATTTGTCGCTAAAGTTGATGATTCGAATTAGTCTCTTTTGTAGTAAGACAAGTGGTTGAACATGGGAGGAGTAAGTATTGGCCCAACATACATTAAAATAAGAAATATAGGAGTAAAATATGGAATAATAAAGAGTCATTAATGTTTGCTTGGTTAGGTAGTGTTTCGTGTTATTGATTACACCAATATTTCTCGACAGTTTTGAACTTATCCAATTCAGTCTATCATAAATGAAACTTCCTAGAAATTTGTAACTGTCTACGTGTTCGATGTCTTGGCCTGAGACGGAAAGTTTAGGAAGATTGGATGCTGATTTTCGTGTTGGTTTGATAATCATGTATTTCGTTTTTTTATATTCAATGACAGTTTATATATATTACAGGAGAACCAATCTTGAAGATTGAATAGTTCAGCAGACATTGTTATGATTAGAATAGATGGATCGGTGTTAGAGTATGTGGCGCTGTATCGTCAGCAAACAATATAATATTAAGAACAGCTTTGAGAATATCATTTATATAAATCAAAAAGAGAAGAGGACCAAGTATCGAGCCCTGAGGCACACCACAGGAAATTGCATGATGCTCAGATAGTGTGTTCTTAAATTTTTATATTGCCTTTTGGAACACATAGCAAACAGAAAACGATTAAGCTGAAATGAAGGACCATGTATCCTCGTTCTGTATCAGCAGTTTTGTCTAGATACAATCTTGAGTTGATGCATCTTTGAGAACACTAGTATATTGTTTAAGTTACCTATGTTCTGTTTTGATATATGTATTTGAAAATTTATAATGGTAGATTGTATTTTTATTAAGGTTACAGTATATATGCACCCACCCATGACTTGATTGGTCTCGAGGACAGCTTCACATGGATTCCTCGACCCATTCAGACCTTTGGCACAACTCGACCCCAAAGCGTCCATTCCAGTTTCCTTTTTCCACAATTCCCTCCCTGCGATGCGTGCCATAGCCTTACTTTCACTCCACATCCATCTAGTCGGATGGTCCCCCACGAATGCTTCACCATGACACCTCACACGACCAAATCGGATCAATACTGGTCCACCGCGACCCCAAAACGTCCACTTCATGCCTGCCTATTCACTACGCATGCACACGGTAACTTTGACCTATGACCTCGGAGATCCCTCTAATCGGCACGTGTCCTACAGCTCGCGACAGAGAAAACAAGGTGCCACACCCCATACCGCAAATGTCCACGAGTGAATTCCCCATTGGAACTGACATTGAACATTGAACCGGAATGGATCTAACATGTTAACCCCAAGACCTGTGTGAATTCCTGCCATCGTGTTCTACAGCGCGAGACAGACAAATCAAGGTACCACAGCCTATAGTAAAATCCACAAGAAAAAAACATGCCCACCCCAATACTCCTACCTGAAACATGCATTCCCCGGAGATTAACATTGGAAGTCACTGGGGTCTTATATAGAGGCAGAAGGCTCTTACAGAGCCCTTACGTGATCGGAAGTGACCCTCGACCTTTTGACCCGGATGTAACCTTGAAGCCGGATGTGACACCGGATGTGACATTTGACCTGGATGTGACGTCACCGGATCAGGAGGAGCTAACTCTGGGCGCGCATTTTTGCGAGAGAATTGGCCGTTTATACAAAAAAAACACCCGGAGATGAACTGGCATTGCTGGAGATGACGGATGATTCCGGAGATTGTCAGAGACGTCTGGACATTGCCGAAGATTATCTGAGATTGCCGTAGATGTCCGGACATCTTCAAAGATTGCCGCGCCAGGTAACCGGAAGTGACGTCATCAGTCTCACTTTCATCTTCATATATTACTGGTCTCTATATTGTCAAATGTGCTCATGCCATATCATCCGTCTTTCTGTAAACAGGTCCCGATATTCTCTAAACCATGGGCGTCGCTAGGAAGTGGGTCCAGGGGCCGTCTAGGTCCCGGAAGCTCCGGGGTACTAGATCGCCGGTTCTAAGCGTTTTCGCGGAATTAAATCTGAACATAATGTATGCAGATTTAGGGTTATATTATACCTGAGATGCATTCTGAGCGATTTCCAACAATTAAATTAACACATCATTTGTCAAATAACAGTATTGTATTTTATTCTGCTTGCCATCTTGAAAACACAATAATAATGCTTTGGGCCGATATACCCCTAGGCTAACCATGTTAAAATGATCAAAACTAAACGTCATCATATCACTGTCCGATCCATATGTCATTTCATGACTGTGAGCATTAAACTTTTGCTGAAAATATCACAATAATACTGTGTAGAATATCAAACTGTATCATGGCCATGACCATGGTAAAATACCTACTAGGAAACTGAAACTGATATCACTCATCATTCTGGGAATTAAAACGTGGCCATGGTAAAATACTGACTGGAAAAAAAATATATATTCCGGAAATGAAATATCGAGAATGTAGAACAGCCTTCAGCTAACGGTAGACCGAGGCTGCCGACGCTTCATTATCAAATCCAGACGCATGGAGTAGAAGGAAAAGACACACGAGTTAGTGTTAATGATCAATTGAATAGTAAATTCGCCTGCTGTATCCGTCGAGTGTGGAGTCTCATAAACAGAGCTACAGCTCTTGCATAATTCAGTTGATGACCATAGTGTATCTTCATGATCGCCAAAGCGGATAGTCGTGGTGAACCCATTGTTGAGCGAACTGACGCCTCACTACTGAAACGGATCATGATTACATTTCTAGAGACGGAAGTAGTATACAAAGCGTAAATTCACGGCACAGCGCCTCACTGCGCATGCGCAGAACTTGTTTTGACGTCACAATTGAGGTTTTTTGGGGCGTATTGGGGCGTGGCCTGTGTGTGGATGGTGGGTGGTGGGACAAGATGGCGGCTGTGGGTGGTGGGACAAGATGGCGGCTGTGGGTGGTGGGACAAGATGGCGGCTGTGGGTGGTGGGACAAGATGGCGGCTGTGGGTGA